>REGL01000049.1:200554-215047 GCA_004194395.1 Aurelia aurita complex sp. Pacific
TGAAGCCACCAAACAAACTGCAGAGAACAATGGATGAATAATGGATAATCCCAGACACGTGCGAGTTTACGGATTTGTTTACTGTTTGACGACGGAGCCCCTTTAAGTTAGTCCATTGGTGGTTGAATGCCGCAGTTGTGCTTCATTCCCATAGCTTTGTTCTTTTGCGTATAAAAAATTATTTACTACTTATTCCCTCGCTGGTACACATTAGTTGCAGCGCTGTTCCATAGAAGCACACCAAGATTGTCTAACTACCCATGGTAGTGTGATAGTGAGATAAATTTGCCAAACTTGGGAACAATCTTTGTATGGAGTCTCTGTTCCGCGTAGTATTGCTTACATTATTAAGAATTAAAAAATGGACTGGATTTCATGAAGACGAGACCGTCAATATCCTCACAATACTTTGAGCTAACCTTGTCTATTTACGCAGATTGGAAGCTGTGAGGTGGACTTGCTACAAATGTCGAAGGTGTTTGAGTCAATGGGTGGAATAGCGAAGGTAGGTATCATGGTCGGCATCTACATTTCATAGATTAAGTTGGGATGTATAAATTAGATGGCAGTTCATTTCAAAGGACTTTCTGAACCTTGTTTGAGGAATTTCAGCATGAATTGTTTCGATGTAACAAGTTTGTCTGTGTCCGGTTAAGCCTTTATCAATGAAAGAAGCCTGACATTTAATTGTTGGTTTGGCACATATTTTGCTCCGCAAAATTTTTTCAAACTTCTCCCACGTGGAAATGGTCTTCTGTTCGCATTTCCTTTGAATTAGATATCTTTGCTCATTTCCTTCTTCTGCTAGGTAAACACTCCAAGAAAATGGCATAAAGTTGCAGACACTTTGCATCTCCCGAAAAATGTGAGTACTTTGAAGCAGGAATCAGATATGATTTGAGTAAAACATTTGTATTATTCGTTGAATTATATTCTCGTGGATGCTAAAATCGTTAGATTCTCAACCACGTCATTCATACCCATGTGAAACTAAAGTCCATCTCAAATTAGATGTCACCTAAGATTTGCGATGACGCAAAATTCTTTTGCAAAACGCTTCTATTATTGTTATTCGCGGGCATTTGCAGGTGACATCTAATTTGCGACAGACTATAGCTTGGGATAGGAAGGTTCTTTTTGTGTGAGTTGACTTTACTGCACCTTGCCAGATAATGATGAAATCAGGATCTGATATGTGATGAGAACTTTTTGCTTTACCTGATACTGAGTCTGGAAAGAAAAGTTTCCAAGCCATTTCCTCGCAAGCATGCTACCTATTCATCGGATGACTTCTAAAATTGTTTCCAGTAATTTATTTCAAGTGTGCTGAAAGGATTTATAGCTATTTAAAGCTAATTTAGGCCACTTTGCATGCCCTATCCAGGCATGGGACCCCTACTTTAGCGTCCCTTCCGAAGGACGGTGAGGTGAATTGCGAGGTCAGACCTCCGAGAGATAACCCATTCGGAGTCTGACCTTACTCGACCGGGCTTAACTTCAGTCACCAGACGGAAGCTTTTTAAGCCACTCGGCCACTCCCCCCAACTTATTTTGAAAAACCCTAATTTATTCTTATTGCGTAGNCAAAATTTTTTCAAACTTCTCCCACGTGGAAATGGTCTTCTGTTCGCATTTCCTTTGAATTAGATATCTTTGCTCATTTCCTTCTTCTGCTAGGTAAACACTCCAAGAAAATGGCATAAAGTTGCAGACACTTTGCATCTCCCGAAAAATGTGAGTACTTTGAAGCAGGAATCAGATATGATTTGAGTAAAACATTTGTATTATTCGTTGAATTATATTCTCGTGGATGCTAAAATCGTTAGATTCTCAACCACGTCATTCATACCCATGTGAAACTAAAGTCCATCTCAAATTAGATGTCACCTAAGATTTGCGATGACGCAAAATTCTTTTGCAAAACGCTTCTATTATTGTTATTCGCGGGCATTTGCAGGTGACATCTAATTTGCGACAGACTATAGCTTGGGATAGGAAGGTTCTTTTTGTGTGAGTTGACTTTACTGCACCTTGCCAGATAATGATGAAATCAGGATCTGATATGTGATGAGAACTTTTTGCTTTACCTGATACTGAGTCTGGAAAGAAAAGTTTCCAAGCCATTTCCTCGCAAGCATGCTACCTATTCATCGGATGACTTCTAAAATTGTTTCCAGTAATTTATTTCAAGTGTGCTGAAAGGATTTATAGCTATTTAAAGCTAATTTAGGCCACTTTGCATGCCCTATCCAGGCATGGGACCCCTACTTTAGCGTCCCTTCCGAAGGACGGTGAGGTGAATTGCGAGGTCAGACCTCCGAGAGATAACCCATTCGGAGTCTGACCTTACTCGACCGGGCTTAACTTCAGTCACCAGACGGAAGCTTTTTAAGCCACTCGGCCACTCCCCCCAACTTATTTTGAAAAACCCTAATTTATTCTTATTGCGTAGCTAACATCCCTATCGACTTAGATAATAACATTTTGTTAGCTAAAATCAATCATGGTTATTGGAGTTACACGCGATTTCAAATGTTCTTCTGACAATACTTCAAAACAGGCCTAAAAAATCCATGATCAGGATTTTATATAACTTACACTCTTTACTATTTTCTTCTAATCTGGTTTTGTTTGTCAGTTGTGTGTAATTAAAGTTTTTCGTTGTTACAGGCTCAAGGTCGCATTAACAAGCTGCAAGATATTTACTACAAATATGTTTTACCATTTGACATCCTCTCGGCGGTAAGATCTTTACTTGCAAAGAAGACTTTAATCTTTTGACAGCCATTTCCATCGCGGACACTACTTGTGTGCTGGTTAATGTAAAAATATGTATCTAGTTGTTGAAAAACCATCGCAAGAAAACCTTTGCGATTGATTTTGAATTTCTACTTTTTCTTTTTTCTTGGTTTTAGTTGTATATAAGGATANGAATCTGGTTTTGTTTGTCAGTTGTGTGTAATTAAAGTTTTTCGTTGCTACAGGCTCAAGGTCGCATTAACAAGCTGCAAGATATTTACTACAAATATGTTTTACCCTTTGACATCCTCTCGACGGTAAGATCTTTACTTGCAAAGAAGACTTTAATCTTTTGACAGCCATTTCAATCGCGGACACTGCTTGTGTGCTGGTTAATGTAAAAATATGTATCTAGTTGTTGAAAAACCATCGCAAGAAAACCTTTGCGATTGATTTTGAATTTCTACTTTTTCTTTTTTATTGGTTTTAGTTGTATATAAGGATATATCATTCTGTGTTTTTCTAGGAAGAAAAAGATGTCATAAAGACTCAGGTTGAAAAAGAAATAACAGGAGAAAAATCAGGTATATTCAACATTATTTTTTCTTTGCATAAATTTAAATTATTTGAATTATTCAAGGTTCTCTGTCCAGTGTTTCTCATTGACTGTTTAATTTTGCTGCAGTTTTGTAAATTGGAGTAAAGCCAGTGTTTTGATGATATCAACTGCCTGTGATTAAACGTGTGTTTTCTTTGTTCGTTAGATTTCAAGTTACATCATTTGGAATTTAAGGTAACTAAATATTTATTCTTTTTTCTTTCATATTTTAAGCTATTTTTCGATTTCTTTATATTAGCTGCTAACTAAAAGTTTCCAATAACGTCTCCATTGTTTTTTTCTATATAGCACCCGAAGGTAGTTTCAGGTAGCCTGCGTGCAGACTCTGTGAGAAAAAATTGAGAAGAGCAAGACAAGTAGAGTCTGCGCAACTGATTCTTTTCTTGTTCGCTGACATCAGCATTTTGCTTCAGCTACAGGTTTAATCTTGTCTGTGGAATGCATTGCACACATAATTTCAATGCTTCGTCCAATTTTTCCTGATTCCAGATATGCCATGTTGTTTGCTTCTAAGATGCCATTTTGAAAACAAAGGAAGATATTGATTGGGAACCTGTGAACAAAAAAATAGCTCGATTTCTGTTCAGAAAAAACCAGATTACTCCCACAAGTACTGAAGGGTCGAAAAGACGATGAAGGGTCGAAAAGACGATTCTTCAACAGACTTCGCCGTTATTGAATTGAGTGTTTTTGTTTTTGAATCAAATCCACAAATTTGGGGCTGGCCAGATCACCTAAACGAACAGTAAAATTTCAAATTGTAAATTACTAATGTTTCAAATTTGTAAATTGCTAATGTTTTTCATTTGTCTGCAGGGACGATCAGCATCGATTTCCGCATTTCATCGAATTGCATCAAATGCACAAGAAATGTATGGTAAAGGGCAAACAAGTATATCCCATCTCGAGGTAGATCATTGTTTTTTGCATCTCCTTTGGCACAGGACACTATTTTAGACGAGAGAATGCCTCTTACACAAGGGCAATTGCCTATAACCATAGCTTCGTATGACGCTTTATTGAATCAATGTTTGCCGACCGATTCAAATGAATTAATCACTACTTCAAAGTGAAAACGATATCTTACATGTGACAATTTATTTCAGTACAGTGGTTCATACTATCCTGGAGATATTTGCCTTTTTCTTGGATTTGTTTTTAGATTACATTTCAGAGGGAGCAAGAAAATTCAATGAAATCTTGCCTAAATTGATTCATCTACATCAGAAGCTTTGTAATAAAGGCCCATTGTCAACTATGACCATTTGTATGCCTGATGAAATGCAAGACAAAGGGAACTTAGGCCAGAAACAACTTTTAGATCGTACGGAAGTCGACTTTTTCATCGCAGGTTAGGAATGGTTAGGATCATGGTTTGGAAAGGGTTTTAAAGTTACATGCTCACATTTTCTTTTAATTACTATTTTTCGTGTGCAAAACAAGTGAGTGAGGCACTTATCTGAATCATCGTTTGTTCAATCTTAAGGCTGATTTCCAGTCACTGGAATTTTCCGAGCGGGCGGACTTTCTATTGTATGCGAGAGAAAATGTCGCTCTGGAATTGAATAGAAAGTTACGGCTGAGCGACCTTTTATTGTCTAAAATTCCGCCCGCTCGGAAAATTCCACTGACTGGAAATTAGCCTTTACGAAAAGCGTTGTGACTTTCCATTCAAATTATTTTCATCTCAGGACGACTTTTGGGATATCATCAACACCGGAAAGCGCCATGTTGCATCAATATCTGGGGACATCGACACGATGAATTATGAATCATCATTCCATACTACAAGGACAAAGTGAGAATCTTCTTTATTTGATTTCGAATTACCAGTAGTTCTATTACATTCGAGGGGTGATTCCCATTTCCGTTAAAGGCACACTGTCATGGCACTGCACTGATTGGATGAATAAGACAATATGAAAGAATAGAATTAGGCAGGCTTCAGTAATTTCAATGTGCACTGAAATTCACGAAGATGATAACGATCAGACTCCCTTTATTCTCGAAACAAGGTATGATCTAAGAACATACAGGCTTTATAATGAGCTTCACTATCCAAAAAGAAGAAAGGGTCTACGAAACAAAGAGCAAAAATATGCTTCAGTGGTTTCCAGATATTGCCTTTGTTGAAATGCATTTTGCACCTTATTTGAATAGTACGGTGGCAGGATTTGGGAATTCGGTGTGGGGTTAGGGAATTCGGTGTGCACTTATGGGCCACCGTAGAATAGAGGATTAAAACAATAGATTAATCGGGCGTAGAAAGCGTTTGCTCTTTCTTTCATAGACTGTTTCTTGGGTTTGGATAATTGGATAATAGGCCATATTTCCGTCTATTTTAGGGCCTTTCATTCCAAATTATAAGCAGTTTGTTAAATATGTGTTTCCAAAAGCATGCAAAAATGGATCAAATTGGACATAGTTGGATTTTTGAAGCATTCCATTTAATATCATGTTATACTAATTTAAAGTCTTTGCTAAACGTGAGATTTGCAATAACGCAAAATTATTCATGTGAAATAAGCACCTCAGTTGTTGTTATTCGCAGGTATTTTCACGTCACATCTAACTTGAGACAGAGTTTAAGATACGATACTTCTTGGAAAAATTTGATTTATTAATAAATGCACTGGGGAAAAATCTGATATATTTACAAAATTGAGGTTAAACGATTTTGTAAACATTGAAAGTACATGGTAGAAAATACATCAATTGACACAGTACAGTAAAGTCACGCCTTTATATTAGGGAACCATTGTTTTTAACCCAGCCTATTATTTGATCACTCTATTGTTTTCCCATTGTTCTCACAAAAATTCAGGATCTGAGTTTCTTATGAAGTAGTTTCTTAAAGGCGGGACTTTACTGTACTTGAGGCAGGTTAAAAGTCGCTTTTGTATAATTTCCAGCACGAGTCTTCTCTCAGATTCTAGTGAACTTTTCTTTTGACCTTCTAGATCAGCATGGAACCTGTCATCTCTCCCACAATTGCAAGGATCTTTACTCAGGCACCTTGATGTTGTTCCAGGTATGCTTAATTTATTTTTTCCAAACATAGGCCATGTGAGGTCTTGTCGTGTATTATGGAGGCCTAGCTTTACTGCAGCAATTTACGTCTGGGGGTAGGGCTCTGGGGGTAGGGCTAACTAGAAGTTAATAAGAACTGTTACTTGTCTTGCAAAGACGCATGCGTTAATCTTCATAATTCCACCTACCCACGAGCTTTCATCAAGCAACTTGACCCTAGCATTCAATGACAGACGATAGACCTCTTGCTGGCTAGCTGCACTGGTGAGCATTGAAATTGGGCGAAACCTGTCTGTAGCATGACTTATGAGGTGCTTGTTGATTTCTCTATACAAT
Organism: Aurelia aurita complex sp. Pacific; assembly: GCA_004194395.1. Lineage (NCBI taxonomy): Eukaryota > Metazoa > Cnidaria > Scyphozoa > Semaeostomeae > Ulmaridae > Aurelia > Aurelia aurita complex sp. Pacific. The sequence goes on from REGL01000049.1 coordinate 207,279, forward strand.
GCTTAAACTTTAGCTACTTTGCGATGATCCTACCGTTGAACCTTTCAGAAATTTTGAATATTTTCCCAAATTACAGCGTATTTCATATTTCAACTAATTTGAGGATATGACTTCATCAAATTTCTAAATCGTAAACCAAAAGAACGAAAGACTTTTGCTTGATACCATACTGTAGATATTCACAAACTTTCTTGAGAATTTTTCTGTGATTCCTCAAAAAGTTTAGAACTTTCAATAAGCTTCACAAACAGGCAACATATTTTGTTTGACACACCCAATTTTTAAATTACGGCACAGGGCGTATTTCAGCCTTATTGTGGGTGGCCAACAACTGCCCTCCTGAATCTCGACATTAAACGATAGATCACGGAGAGACGTATCAAATGTTCAGGTCTCAGTCAATGAAATCCATGGTTATTAAGATGTGCACTTTGATATAATAAAGTTAATCCATGAAGCAACATTACAATCTTAACTTTACTGAGAGTGATTAGAATTGGAAATAATAGCATGATTAAGAAAGATTTGTGGATCCTATTTCAGATTACTTTCGTGTTGAGTAATTTTGTTGCTGTCATCCACCAACATTTCAATATAACGATATCATCGTCGATCATTGCTTAATACTCTGATGTTTGTTTCCCTGTGGTGTGATTATGCCAAGAGTTGTGATGCTTGTATCCCTGTGATGTTATCAGTTTGTGCTGCCTTTCATGTGGGCGCGATTTCCTTTCGGTGTCAACTTTAAAGGGATCTAAGTAGAATCATCATCTTTTATTTTTCTTGGTGTTAGCCGGTTGAGACTTGCGTTTCATGATTCAGTAGACCCCAGTCTTACCTATGGCAATTGGTGTAAGTGTGAGCTAAGTTGATTTTTTTCTGTCAGCTGACACTGTCAGGCTCACCAGCTTGTTGGCTCACCAAGGAATTACATTCTCTGATTGGTGCTTACTGCAAACAAATCCGACAGTTTTGCAATACTTGTTTTGGTAATTTATGGCCTAATTCGCTGTCTCGTGAACACCTATACGAACGTGCCGCGAAGTTTTGGCTTTTGTGACTCGAACATGAGAAAAATAACATGTTCGACTATGATGGAAGTTTTCATTAACTTTTTAAGCGCCTACTGTAAAGAAATTAGCAAAATAAAAAGGAAAAAAACTATAAATGCAAACGAGAATGGAAAAAAATCTCCCTGGTGGAGACACAATAGCGCTTGTAGTAGTTTCATTCAGTGCTTTGAGAGTCAACACTTTTCTTCCTAAGCTTGAATTCTTTGTTTTAATTTGCCAATCAAAGCATATCATTCGTTAAAGCCTGCCCTTTGACTGGTCGCTGCAAACTTGGCATGGCTGGCCGCCTTAATAAGATTATGAGTGTAATCTCAGAGAGGTCATTGGTTAGTGGCCAGGAGCAGGATGCAACGGAGCGGTCGTTGGTTAGCGGTTGGGAGCAAGATGGTCGAAGCTCCTTCGGAGTTCACTGCTTTATTTTGTGGTTTTAGCAAACTGATTCCAAGACTTACTGCAGTAAAGCGATGCCGCTTCCGAAAATCCAAGGGAGAGTTAACATCGTGTTAATATTTTCTTATTTTACGGATCTTTGGTGTTCAATTAATCCGTTTCGTTCGTACATAACGAAGTGCCAAGAATCAAGTGGAGCTGTATTATCGGATGCACCGAAACCTCAAAAAATGAGCCGAATGAAAAGGGAGTTTTGATCTATTTCAACGAGCTCTGTTTATTGTGGAAATTTGGTTTTGATTCTTATTTCGTTAAGAAAGCCAAAATTTGTGAGGTGCCTGCAAGTAGGAAGTTCTGCACCTTAAGTAGAGGTAAATGTATCAACAATTCATGTTTGAAAAAAATTGACTTAGAAGTTTGAAATATTTTTATTCTAAAAAGACTTCTACTGCTATATGTCTTCTACTAAGGACCATATTGAAAACACACATGCAGCTCTGTATTTTCCTTTTTTCTATGTATTTCCGTTATACAGCACCTCTAAGGGGACCATTATGGAAATATGGTCAGCTTGACCTTTTAATGCTATCCCTACCACTGTAATTAGGGGTGTTTATCTTTACGTTTTTAACATTTATTATTGTATTTTATCTATTTTTTATTATAAAACTTGTAAATATTCATTGTGGAAAATTGATACATACATACATACATACATACATGCTCTTTGTGCAAAAGGCCAATAAATTTGAGTAAAGTTTTTGGGTGCTGCGTTTTCAGAGTATTCAAATGCCAATTCAGACTGCTGAATTCGGTGAAGAAAGTCTTTACAGTGAACAAGCTTACAAAAGCATTGATGAAATATTTTATATCATATCTTGAGATATTTTCAAGTACTACGTTTACGTCTAGGTATCTAAACCTTTGTAATTCCAATCCAGTAAATTGCGATGACTACAATGACGATAAAACTACGATTACATAACCAAATCTACATGAATTTACCTACATTTTGCCAGCATCATGCCAAAACCTAATTTTTATTTAATTGCATCTGTACAAGGGTGGGCTGTTGCTGTAATATAATATTTATTGCCGAAAAATTTGCGTTTGCTTTTTAGTTCCCAAGCCTTAGTAAAAACTGAGTGATAAAAAAGTTGCGTTAGAATTTATAGCCAGCTAGTAGCTTAGAAAAACAGAGCTATCATTCCTTTAGCGGGTGACCAATAAGAAAAACTTCACGGCTAGATTATAACTAGCTACCATATATTTGAAACTGTTTTTTCGGACAGTAGGCATAACTTAAACTGACCAAGCAACATCTCAAAAGATAGCTGAGCCTTTCAGCAACATGCTGATACCTTGTTTGTGTTTATGATATCTACTTTCAGGAAACCATGTGCGATCTAGCTCGTGAAGGCTTTTTTTGGGTCACTAAGCCAGTCATGTGTTAGTCTAACCCAACAATTTCATTGCTGAATTCTTTTTCGGCTTTGGGGCTAAAAAAGCAAACGCTACCCTCTGTTTGCACTGTATCACAAATCCCTAGATTGCCAAAAGTTTGTTTTCAGGGACTGGGATTCATAAAAGATTGATATTTTATCTGAGAAATACAATAGTATTCTTGCAAAAAAAGCTATTTCTCACATATTAGTATTCAGTAGGAAGTATGTCTAAGAAGCTGGTTTTGAGCACAAACCTGACGAAAAAGGGCGAAGATTTGTCCAATTTTGGGACATAGATAGAACATCAGTTTGCTGTGTGGCACCCTGATTGGTATCGTCGAATGGCAATGTAAAGTAGCACTTGCTGAAGGGTTACCCTCACTAAATATACGAAATAAATCAACCAACCAACCAACCAACCAACCAATCAATCAATCAATCAATCAATCTATCAATCAAGGGTTTAAGAGGGCCTGGGCAAGCGGCATGCTTTGTGAATACGTCCTTTTATGGTCTCTTTATTGTTGCTAGTTTTATGGTCCACGAAACATATGCAAGATATCCTGCTTGCAAAGGCCCCTTTAAGGAGGAACCCCCAATTAATGGAAGAACATAATTTTCTTTACAAGGAAAGTTGTATTCTACACCTCCCAAAAACTTATAGGGCTAACCTGGTTTATGGAACCAACAATATTACACAACGATACGAAGTGACTACATCAAGTCCCAATGACCAAGCCAGATGCATTTTTATGGGTGGCAGTCCTTTTTACATTAAATACCTTCAAACGAACATAACGCAATAAATACTTGCACGTATCTTAAACAACGTTTGTCTGAAAGTGGCCAAAGTGACAGTGACAGGTAGGCCCAAGAAGGCTTTTCGATGCTGGGTGCACCTGAAGGTGGATTTGCTCTAAATCTCGCTCTTGAAAGAAAAGAGAAGGGAAGGCATTCTTCCTCCCCCCCCCCCTCCTCCCGATTGTTTATAGATTATGAGCGAGACTTGGAGCAAATCCAACCTGAAGGCTGTTTGCAAAAGCTCCTGCAACTATCGTTAATAAAGACGTGAAATTTATGGCCTCACATCTTTTCAGCTTTTTGAGCGTATGTGAGCCCTATTTGTTTTTATAGCGAACTTTGGAAATTTGCACATTATAAGCACCTGCCTTGGCCAACTTTCGATAGCATTTCCTAGAGTAACATGTCAAGCTTAAAGCAACATTTAACTAAGCAGCATCATCGTCACAGTAACTTTCGTCATATTTGAAGCTTGTCGATAGACTTATTACGTGAATTGTAACGATCTTTTATCGGCCATAAAGCACTTGATGAGTCTTGTTAACATAAAATGCATCTCAGAAGGCCAGTTTCCAGTCTACGGAATTTTCCGAGTGGATGGAAATTCTATTGTTTGTGACAGAACATTTTTTTATGCAATTGAATAGAAATTTAAGGTTGAATGACTTTTGATAGTGTAAAATTCGCCCGCTCGGAAAATTCCACCAACTAAAAACCAACCTTAAGGCTGATTTCCAGTGAGTGGAATTTTCCGAGCGGGCGGAATTTCTATTGTCTGCGAGAGAAAAAGTCGCTCTGGAATTGAATAGAAAGTTACGGCTGAGCGACCTTTAATTGTCTACCGGCTCGGAAAATTCTACTGATTGGAAATTAGCCTTTAGATAGATGGCGGATTAGAAGCTGTGGCGTGGCTCATGCAACAAGTCTAGCTTGATATTTTCATGAACTAAATTGAAGCTAAAAGCGTTTTCAGCCGCTGTCCAAAGATGTGTTGTGTCTTCCCAAATAAGGCTCGTGCGTCATTAAACGCAATTCTTATATAGGCAGCGCCAAGAAAACCGCTTCCAACATTGAATTCAACAATACATTCAGCGCGCAAGCGAGTTATTCCATTGTTTGCAAGCGTTTTCCGGTCTACATTATGAATGAAGAACCAATTATCCAAAGCAGTTATTGTTGTTGCATTTCGTCGTTGTTGTTGTTTTAGTATTATCAGCTTTTTGTTGACTTTCTCGACGCTCCCTTGCTCGCCTGTTTTGAAACCAGATCTTGATACGTTGCTCAGGAAGCTCCAAATGCGAGGCTAGCTCCCTCACAGCCTCCGATGTCAAGTAATGATCAATTTGGAATTGATTTTCGAAGATTGTTTGTTGAAAGGATGTGAAAGGGATTCGTGGTTGCCTCGATGGTCGCATGGTGATGCCTCGCTTTCGTTTTGATCCTGCAAGGAAAATGATGTTAGGATCTAAGTTAAAGTAGATCAAATATCTTTAGGCAAGCGTACACAGTATGTACACGTTTTTTTTTATAAGAAACTTGGATCAGCACTTAGTACTAAAAGTTTCTTAATTTCGCACGAAAATTTCGGTGTTTTAGTAGTAAAAGTTTCTTAATTAGTTTCTTATTTTTTTGGGCCTAAAATTGCGGTATTGTTCGAAGTTGAGAAAGGGCTTCCATTTTACATTGACATTGTCATCAAGAAGAAGCCATGCACATCAAGACAAACATTTACCAATTTTGCAGTTAAAAGTCAAGAAAAGACGAATGTACCTTTGTTAGAGAGACATAGAATAAGAGAGACATACAGAAATAAAGTTTTAGAGTTTCTTAACTGTTCTTGAGCGTAGTACTAGAGTTTCTTAAATTTTTGGTCATCCTAGTACTAGGTTCTTATAAACCAGTTTCTTATAAAAAAGAAAAACGTGTATCCTTCAAATATCGAAGGGCATATCATTCCATAATAATCTCGTAAGGTTGGAAAAGGATCCTTTTGTTTTCAACGCAAAATCCCCAAAAGATTTTTAAAACTTTTTTGCTTAAAAATATCGTATTTGTNAGTTAAAAGTCAAGAAAAGACGAATGTACCTTTGTTAGAGAGACATAGAATAAGAGAGACATACAGAAATAAAGTTTTAGAGTTTCTTAACTGTTCTTGAGCGTAGTACTAGAGTTTCTTAAATTTTTGGTCATCCTAGTACTAGGTTCTTATAAACCAGTTTCTTATAAAAAAGAAAAACGTGTATCCTTCAAATATCGAAGGGCATATCATTCCATAATAATCTCGTAAGGTTGGAAAAGGATCCTTTTGTTTTCAAAGCAAAATCCCCAAAAGATTTTTAAAACTATTTTGCTTAAAAATATCGTATTTGTTGAAAGATTGAGACAACCATCTAATCATGGTAGAAATTTGTCTGTTGTATATTTTCTTTATTCATTTTCCTCTTAGGGTTTCGTTTTGTTTGTGTTCTTCTAATGGCTACGAGAAAGAAAATTAGGCAAAACTTTTATTTTTGCAAGAGGGCTAGGAGTCTTTTTGGATAAGTTTTAAACTCAATATAGAATGTGCGGGCAGATCTTGTGGATACTTTTAAAAATCCTTGAATTTGTGGAACATTATTCCGCGAACATTCTAGAATTTTTGTTAAATTTTGTGTTGTTTTCAGAAGATTTTATAGTGGTCTCATTTTTGGCTGTGGGTAGAAGCGAACTATATCTTGCAAAATCTCATGGGAATTTGGAGTTGCAAACTCTCATGGGAATTTGGAGTTGCAAAATCTCATGGGAATTTGGAGTGTAGATCTTGTAAATTCCCAAGCTTTTTATTTACAAAATGTCCTTCTCACCTAAAGAACCAGACACTATTTACAAAATTCTCAATCTGCACTATAAATCTCGAGTGCTGACCCAACTTTGTATGCTTATGACTTTATCTTGCTTGCAAGAAAGAAAGCACTGGCTTTTATTAATAACTTAAGATCATGGAAAATTATAGTTGGCGACTAAAAACCAATAGATGAACAGAGTACAGATGTCTTTCTAAAGCCTGCGCCCAATTTATCGTTAGCAAAAGCTTGATCTCCGAATTAGAAGAACCAACACTGAGCTAGTATATGGGATTTGCAATATATTCAAGCAAATTTGCCCTGAAGGACGCTGGTTTTTCTATGTTGCTCTTTGCTTTAAAGAGTTTCATGTGGAAATCACGGTGCCTGTTGAGATTGTTTACAGTAGTGTCTAGATCGGTTAAAACATTAAAGAAAAGTTAATGAACAAAATTGGAGATTAGTTCATTCGCTTGAAATCGTGATTTTGATAACCAACTGTACAAATATGATTTTATTTTGCCTCTTTAACTGAAGAGCAACGTGCCTCTTAATTAATTTGCTATTTGTTGCCGTCAGCTAATTTCAACGAAACTCACGCGATTTGCTCATAACGCCTTAGGTCACTAAAATAGCTTGTTAACAAGCGAGAATAACATAGCAATTCAGAGCAATGTGCTAAACATTTTCATTTAACAGCAAACAGTCAGATTTTAACAGATCAGTGCTAAGAATATTATTGTACTGGAATAAAGTAAATATGTGAAAAGGTGGATAGTTTCGTAGTTTTGCGCTAGCTATGATATTTTGCAATATCTGATTGAATAACCAACATGTTCAATTATTTTTAGAATTTTTCCTGGCTGAAATCGGTCACTCCGTTCAGATTCTAACAAGGGATTTCCCTTGAGAACGTCCCTTCGAGAAATCTTAAAGATCATTCTAAAATCAGCAGCAAGTTTCCCAAATATTTTTACCTTACAGCAATGACTTGAACACGCTTTAGCACTTGCTATCCTCTTGGAAGGCTGAATAAGTCTTTTCCCTGGTATGAATAACTTTTCCAGGGGATTCCATTTTCCCAAGAAGAAAAACGATTGCATGTAAATGTGTCATTATTGTTAGGAAGGAAACTCAAGGAAATTTTGGTCGTCGTTTTCACTCGTCTCAGCAGGTTTTCAAAACGGGCTTTGTGTCGAAAATCTTCCATAACCACGGGATGGAATGTTCAATTAACG
>REGL01000049.1:215433-230743 GCA_004194395.1 Aurelia aurita complex sp. Pacific
GTTTTAGGGAGCTGCAGGAGGTTATTTGTTCGTAGGTCATATTGAATGTCCTTTGGTGTGAAGAACCCAAACATGAAGGAGGGGCAAGCCGCATTTATGCATTTATATATTTCAAGCATTAGTTTTCGCAAATTTTTGCAGTGGATTGTTAGCTCACCCGACCTTCTCAAGAGATCTTCAAACGATGCATCATAGTCACTATACAGAACTCTCAGTGCACGTTTGTGCAAACGGTTGATAGTGTTGTTTGCAGTCTTCCCACAGAACATCCAAATTAACGGGCAGTAGTTGAAGTTTGAGAGAATAAATGCATGGTAGAGTATTTTGGCCATAAAGGCTATAAAGGAAGAAGTTTTAGCTCAAGTTGATTTTGTTTTGAATATAATTACTCAGGTAAACAACTGCTTTTCGATTGTCCTAGCAGGTGACATACAGCGTACCTCAAAAGGGAGTTGCCAAAATGTTACTAAATTTGGAGTCAATGTTTGTGGTCCCAAGGAGACGAGAAACCTTGTAAATCTAGGCGAGTGGGTTCCTCCTTCTTCCGAAAAGGCGTACGAGATTTTTTAAAACAGTAGGACTCTTTTTTAAATAAAAGGCTTTTGCCAAACGTGTACGGGATTTTGGAAGAGTGATACGCCCCTCGAATCAAGGTCTAATGATAACTAACGTTTCCCTTCAGATTGTTTTGTGAACATTGAAAGAAACTGATTTTCAAATGAATTACTTATTTGAGGACCAAATAAAGGTTATACTATATTGATTTCATCCAAAAAGATTGAAGGTGTCTGTAATAAGACGCAAGTTTTGATATGTGCTAATTAGTTGTAATATTTTGCAGTTTGATATTGAAAATACTTGAAATGTTTCTTCACTAAAATAGCAGCTGTGAAATGAATTGAATCACTGTATTGCAGATTCATAACATCTGTTATAGATGTAATGACTGGTGTAGGTAGAAAAACACTTTATGCAGGGTGCGCCAGAAATAAATTCATAGGTATACTTGAAGATTCATTGCTCATAGAATAATCAATAAATTGAAATGAATCACACTGTTGTTGATTGCCAAAAGGCTGAAGTGTGTGGTGTAATTCTTTGTATTTTTCTGAGCATTCAAACATAGGTAGAATTAAATTTATGGAACTTTGTTTACTTTTGATGCGCGAATAACGGCCTAAGGTTCTTGATCAAATCAACGCTCAGAGCAATGTATGCAATTCATTTTATTTCCCTCATGAGCTGAAGAGTGATCTTTACGAATGTTGTATTTCTTTTAAAATAAAAAATCGATTCTCAAGTGTTGAGAGGGATGAAACGTGTTTAAGTGAGGATGTTCTTTATATTTTGATCGAGGACCCTTTTTATGCAACTGATTCTTTGTAAATTCCATTATACCGATATTTGCTATGCTCATAACGATAAAAGAGAGTCACAGAAAATATTTTAGCCTTTCGGTTATTAACTAAAGTTTGCTTCATCATAATTTATCAAGTATTCTCGGAATAACAAATTTTCAAACGTATCAAGTTCTTTATACCAACTCGATGTTTTCAAACGTTTGATGTTTCAATTTGAAACAGAGACATTTGCAGGTGACATCTAATTTGAGACAGACTTTATATACCAAACTTCTTGGAGGTATCTAAGGCATTGACAATACATTTTTTTTGTAAGAAACTTGGATCAGCACTTAGTAGTAAAAGTTTCTTAATTTCGCATGAAAATTTCGATGTTTTAAAGTTTCTTAATTAGTTTCTTATTTTTTGGGCCTAAAATTGCGGTATTGTTCGAAGTTGAGCCTTCTTCTCGAGAAAGGGCTTCCAATTAGCATTGAAATTGTCATCAAGAAGAAGCCATGCACATCAAGGAAAAAATTTACCAATTTTGCAGTTAAAAGTCAAGAAAAGACGAATGTACCTTTGTTAGAGAGACATAGAATAAGAGCGACATACAGGAATAAAGTTTTAGAGTTTCTTAACTGTTCTTGAGCGTAGTACTAGAGTTTCTTAAATTTTTGGTCATCGTAGTACTAGTTTCTTATAAACCAGCTTCTTATAAAAAAAACGTGTATATACCAAACTTCTTGGAGGTATCTGAGGCATTGACAATAGAGCTAAAATTTGTATCGATAGTGCATGTAAATATTATGATAACTCATTTCAAAACTTGAGGCAAATCGTGCACTGTTTGAGATTGCCTCAGTTGATTAGAAATATGCAGTGGGTGATTACAACAAACAAAAACCATCTCCTTTTAAAATGAAACTGCTCCTTTGATATGAAGATGATGATTTTGGAAAATATACCGGGTGTCCCAAAAAAAATACTCCAGTTTAAAAAATCACCAAAAATCAACTATCAAACCTTTGATAAAATTTTCTTTTTCACTTGCTTTGTCAAGGAACCAAAAATATTTCTAGATAATAAAATTTTGCTTTTGATACAACAAGGTAGAAAAATTACAGGTTGAAAAACCTTATTTTGAGCTATGGTTTTTAAGCAAAATACTCAATCTTGCCTAAAATTCAAACTTTCAAATTTATAACATCATTTAAGTCTCTAATGATAGTGAGCATTTCTTTCTGTCATTCATGACTAAATTAGAAGCTTTTACATGCACGAAAATTTGATCTGGCAATCACCAGTGATTTTTTNTTGTCAAGGAACCAAAAATATTTCTAGATAATAAAATTTTGCTTTTGATACAACAAGGTAGAAAAATTACAGGTTGAAAAACCTTATTTTGAGCTACGGTTTTTAAGCAAAATACTCAATCTTGCCTAAAATTCAAACTTTCAAATTTATAACATCATTTAAGTCTCTAATGATAGTGAGCATTTCTTTCTGTCATTCATGACTAAATTAGAAGCTTTTACATGCACGAAAATTTGATCTGGCAATCACCAGTGATTTTTTGCAGTATGATTCAAAACCAGGTAACCCGAAAAAGAGCTACGTTTGCTAATTTATAAACCTATTATAAATTTGCTATATCTGGGAAAATAGTTTGGTCCTTGATCTACTTGACAAAAAAAGAAAATTTAAGATCGGTTGTGTAATCAAATTTTGGTGATTTTTCAAACGGGAGTACTTTTTTGGGACACCCGGTATATATCATTTATAAGAATAGGAGGATGCTATCATGTAATGATGGACATATTCAAAATCCATTCTAAAATTTCCCGGACTGAAATCGGCCACTCCGTTAAGAAATGACGAGGGATCTTCTCGAAAAGCTCCTTCAAGAAACCTTCAAAACAGTCCTATCATGTCCTACCATCACGACCAAATTTTCCCAGTATTTTCCTGCTTTACAGCAATGACTTCGACACGTTTAGCATGTGTTATCGTCTTGGGAGGATGAAATCATCGGGATTGATGTTGCTATGCTTTCAGGATGACACCTTCGTCCTCCCAAAGGAATATCTCGTGCTGAAGCATGTGAAAGAATTTTGGTCGTGATTTTAAGGCTGTTTGGAAGGTTTCTTGAAGGGGCTTTTTGAGAAAATCCTTCATAATTTCAGAACAGAGTGGCCGATTTCAGTCAGGCAAATTTTAAAATTAATTTGAGCATATCCGCCGTTGAATGATGTATTTTCCAATGTTATTGCCTTGATATCCAGGGAGCAGTGGCCTTTCAAACGGGATTATTTTTTATTCACCTGGCAGTAGATATTTTTGTCTTGCATACAGGCTAAAGCAAGATTAAATCGTTTTGTACAATTGCTTTAACGATGATGTCGACAGAGATAAAAACACTGAGGTCTTGCATTGCAGACGAGGCTCGTGCAGCCTTTCAAAGACGCGTAAGGTTAGGTTGTAATAGAAAGTAGACGAAGAATTGATCTTCTACTGCCAGAATTCATTGTCATCCATCCTTGAGCCCTTCAAGAACATTCTGGTTGTCAAGAATAATTGCTGAAAATGAAATTTCGCTTTGGAGATGCAAAGAAATACTGTACCCGCCCTTGTTTATTAAGTGCTACTTTGCATCATTATTTGAGGAAACAAATTATCATGAAATGCACCTTTTTGATTAAGTAAAACCATCAGATTATCAAGCCCAGAAAATTAGAGAGAAAATGTCACCATCGAAGCAACGGTTTTTAGGTATTCCTTCGAGCAATTGCAAAGAACTGAGTATGCAAATGGAGGTTTTGGCAAGGAAAAACTCCCGAGAATTCCTCCCAGCCTTCAAGATATTTCTCCAAGAATCTTAAAATATAAATTGTCTCATAAGATTTAATTCTGTGTATGAGCAAGAATAAACTGTGCACTTCCACATCATTTTTATTCTGGGTTAACTGCACTCTTTGATTTTGAGGTAACGCTATGAATAATTCTACAACCATTAGGTGCAAGCATTGCTCTTTGTTTTAGTGCAATACCACTCTGTACATTTGGCCAAATTGTTTAAAGAATTTTGCAGTAATTTCAACAACGGCATGTGCAGTTTTTCGTGAATTTTGTTGCATCTCAACTAGACTCTTTCTGTGTGAAGTAACACTATATATTGGCTTCACAACAAAATACCAAGTCTTGCATGCATCACCTATCTTTGCTTTGCTTTGCTTGTATTTTGCGTGTGTTTCATCTTCTGCAGCGTAACTCCATGCTTTCGATTAGCTTTACATAGATCTACGTTGAGCAATGCCAACTAAAGAATACAGCAACGGAAAACTATTTCGTCATGCTGAATGTTGCCATGATCAAGAAATGCCAAAGCGTTGAACATTCTACTAACTAAATTCTGCTAAACAGGGGAACTTCATGATCTAAGTGCAGGTATACATGCAAAGGGAAGGATTCTTAATGGCCTTGTGGGTTCACAAGCAGATCTTCTCTTGAAATTACAATCCAAGTCAAAACATTTAAGCATTCTACTAACTAAATTCTGCTAAATTATTGAATATTCTGCCCATTGGAAGGTATATACGCATAGGGAAGAGTTTCTGGAGGCCTCATATACCTTCACAACCGTAGCTTCTTCAATCAAAGATTGCAAAATGCCTGAAATCTTATTCGATGCAGTTCCATATGCAGCAAAGAGAGTGTACCTTTTATGAAGTGCCCCTTTATCAACATTCTATCGTCCCAACTAAGCATTTTTTCTACTTGATTTTCTTCTTCTCCGCACTTTTTTCTACTTATGTGTAGCAAGCAGAACCATAAAATATTCATACTTACTTTGTACTTTTGGTGGATTTTTTCTCGAACATTCAAGCCAAGCATATCTAGGTGTCTGTGTGTTCGATGCAGAGTCCTCGCAAGAAATTTCACCCATTGTTTGGGTGGAACTTTCAGTCATAATCATAGAGACTTCATCTTTCTGCTCATAAAGTTCAAAGTTCCTTGCTTGTGTTCTCTTCTCCTTCCTGGGAAAGTTCTCATCAAGTATAGCTTCGATAGAAAATGGTAGACGTTTTCGTGTCATTCCACCAGAGTGTAAATGTTGTTCCATGGCAGACGGCTCTCTCTCTCTCTCTTTCCCTCAATTGAAGCCACTTGCTCCGTGCAATCCCGTCAATTGGTATAGACTCGTTTCGAATGCTTACTTATAATCATACATTGTCTTAACAATTTAGTATGACTAATTAAATAACCTTTCTTCAAAGTCCCCGAAGTCGTTGCGATCAGAGCTGAGATCTTCAGAGGCTTCTGAGATCTGTAGAACCTCTGCAGCCTAGTCCAATGGCCAGTTGGCAAACTCAGGAAATATCAAGAAGTTATCGTTAGGAAAGTGTTTTGTTGACATGATAAAGCTGTAGTGCTATGGTGGTTGTGAAATTCAGTAGGAGCGTTTTATTTGATTGTCCTCGCTCTCAATTGATAAGTCACACTTGTGAGTTGAAGCCGCGGCATGTTTGATGTATGTTTGATGGTCGCATCGCGCATATGCTTGTAGACGCTAGAACAAACAAGGGATCAATCTGATAGTCTCCCGGTTGGATACTGGTTACTGGATGAATTAAACAATATTCTCCTTTGACCGGCCTAAACCTCCACCTTAAATTAGATCGCAAAACTGTAAGATTTTCCTTTCCAAGGGCAGAAGAGCTCCTCCGCTGTCGTCCCGCAGAGTCTTGCAAAATGACGCAGTAGCATGTCTAGATACTGTAGAAGACGTTGGGTTATTAGTATCAATTTCTGCCAATATTTGTGTCAAGAGGCCCCAAAAATGAGAAGCTGAATTATACCTAATGAAAAATCAATTGTCAACCGTGGTATTTATGCACTAAATAAAAGTAAACAAAGAGAGCTCAGGCCAGGAACGACTGCCATATCATACCAAAGTTAAATAGGCCTTATGCCTGCGAACGCGACTGAAAGGAAACAAAATTTAGTAAACTTAATACTGTATCAAGTAAAATTGGAACAAACCCCATTATGCCTTGCATCTTCGAAAATTCTTTTTATGTTGTTTCCAACTTCACAAACTCAGTGTTCATAAATATGCTCAGTCATCCTCCGAACCATGCTTTTGATGGAATGTTCCGCATTTATGATTAGAAATCCGGCCTGTTTTCAGTGTGGCATAATAAGTTATTCCTTTTTTTCAGGAACTTTTCTCCGTAATGTTTTTCCGACTTTGCAGAAACGTACGATTCGCTCTGGTGCAATATGATATCCACGAATCTGTTTGTTGAGAGTGTCTTGACGGGGTGAAATAGGATCTGGGAGTCGTGCCTGAAATGACACTCTGGGGATGAAGGGATGGAACTCTTGTGCAAGGATTGGTATTTGACGAACTGGAACTCTGATTATTTGAGTCCCTTGTTTCCCTCTGCTCTTTGACTCGGTGATGTCGCTTCGGTCAACAGAGACTCATAATATTACTCTGAAAAATTAACCCTATTTAGGCCCTAACATAAAAGAAATTGTCCGTTTGCAAGCCATTGCGATCTAAACTTCAATCGGCAATGTGAATTTTACATTATTTACGTATGCTTAGTTTTGGTCATTAACTGTGTGCCGAATGGGATTTTACAGCATTTCCTTTCTGTGAGGTGATTGCAGAGAATGGGCCTAAGCAACTTTTTCGTTACGAGTCCTAGCTTGTTCAGCAAGGTTTATCACAGGGATACAAGGGACTTTGGTAATTTTTTTTTAGCTGATAGGGTTTTTGTGTTTAAATATGATAAAATGAAAATGAAAATGAAATGTAATCAATCTACCGGGAGTCTGGGACTGGAAATACAAACGGCAAGAAAAATAGACTGGGAATGGGGTTTGATCACGGATTGCATATCTGCAGAAAGCGACTTGGATTTGTTGCAAAATATGACATGTGAAAATAGGATTAAGGGCCTGCTTCAGAACCCTATTTTGAATACTACACTGGGACTTTGGTACATATATTTAGCGGCTGGAGTTAGCTATAAGGATTACGTGAGAATTATTTCTTCAATAAGAAGCGTAAAAATAGTCGACTTGTTGTTCGGATGAATGGGGACCAACCGCTCTTGTCGGTTCTATATTTACTGGTTTGTCCGGCGCCAGATTTGGAGTTTTCGTAAAAAGTTATCTTCTCGCAGCAGGGGCATACACAACTCTGTCAGATGATAGCTAATAGTCTGATCTGCAGCTTGATGACATCTATTGACGGTATTCAGAGAATATCACCTGTAAAGAAGATGCTGTCACGGGGGCTTATTTCTTGCAGAAGTAAGAGCCGGGGGCAGTGGGGGCACTGTGCCCCCAAGTTTGACAAAAGTCATCATTCCTTGTAATCTCAATGTGTTCTTGTTTAGTCATGAGGCCCTCAAAGCATTTTCTGTTCTGTTAAAGGTCTCCCATCTGCTCGAAGCATCCCCCCATGGCATCTGCCCCTTTAAGTAAACCTGTGACTCCTTGTTTCCTACCCTGAAAAAGTGTGATGTTTTGGGGTTTGGAATTTGAATATTTTCTAAACCCTCGGAGGAGGTCCAGGGTAGACCAAGTTGCAGATTTCAATCTTCGTCTATTTTTTCATTTTTTATTTACAGTATCATCAATTAAAATACTTATTGCACTAACAATATTCCAATTTCTTTTCATTTTGATACGGTGTCCACCAAAATTGATTTTTCTTCCTGCTATAAAGTGTTGCTTGAAATTCTCTAGGGCAATTAGTTGTTTTTCTTGCTTAAAATTGAGCGAGCCATAATAGTAAGAAATGGGACGAAGATAGAGAAGCTGAGCCTACATAGGATTCGGAAAAAAATTGCATTCAAATTCACACGGCCCTCCTGTAAATCAGCATGGTCCCCTGTAAATCAATTATTCTTATTGAGGGGCTAAAAAGATAAAATCAATCAGTAAATCACGGTTATGTGAGGAAATTTATAAAAGGAATAACGTAGAAATAGAGTATGCCACGCCCTTAACACACCCATTTTATTTTAAAGTATGCGAAAGTTCCCTCAAAAGCATATTTTAGTACTGTGGAAGGTTGAGCATTTGTCTTGACTCTGGGTGAAGGAGCATAGATTTTTGATGAATATGCTTCGCCAGTCCAGCAGGAAGCAAAGATACACCCTTGGAACGAGGTTGTGGTAAAAGCAGGCGGCAAGATCAAAGCCATTAAATTGGTATCTATTTCACAGCTATGACATGGCACTTCTTCCATGGCTTTTCAGGACTAGCGTAGCGGATCCTTCATTGTGGAGTCCCTCTCACATTTTTCACCACAGCCATAAAAATAATCTGCCAAGCTACGTGGTCAAAAAACTGATAAGCTTGTTAACATGACCTTTCAACAACGTTATTGAGGATTTTTAGGCCCTCATTCTGAGTTGGATTCGTACTCGTATCGTATCGTGCTCCAAGTATTTTGCTTATTAAGGCTCTTATACCCAGGGTAGTATTTTGCATGCCTACCTGTGAAATGTATGAACAATCATATTGTTTATCATTTTATGCTTCATGTAGTTTTTGTTTTTTATGTTTACCCCTCAAAGGGGCCTTTTTCCTATTATCGATTGCGTCATCGATCAGCCTCGATTTGATATTGTTGTTGTTGTTTTCACGCTAGGCCTCAGTTCTTGACCGCCTGTTTTTAAAGCTGAAGTTCTTATGAAGTATCACGCTTAAGACTTCGTTTATTGGTGTCAGACCTTACTTTAGTTGAGTGTCTTATATACCCCAGGAGCTCTGGTTGGTTCCCTATTAAGTCCCCTCTCTATAAAGTCCACACTTGTATCCAATGCAAGGGGCTACCAAAGGTTTTCCATTTGTTTGGCCGAAGCAATTGACATCTTTAATTTCATATGCTTTTAGATAAAGGTTATGTTGAATTTGTGTATTCACTCGAAAAATGCGAGGTGAAAGCCCCAAAAAGCTACAATTTATCGCTTTGTCATTTTTACTTTATGAATAAGCCCTCCCCCCTTTAATAAGACATCCTCTCTTTTTGGTCCCTTTTCTTACTTAAATCATTAAATAGAAGCTGGACGGTTTGGAAAAAATAGAGTACCTAGATCCGATAGGCACTGTAAATACTGTCTTTCTTTTGAAATACAAGTTCTAGGTGGTCCAATTTGTCATGATGTGCCCACAGTTTCAAGAGGACAGGAAATGCCTCGAATCCAAAATTGCAAATGTGTACCCAAATTTCATCCAACTCAGTGTTTGGAATAAGTTTATCTGGCTATTGAGTGAAGAGGACATGCACAGTTTGAATTTTCTAATAACATTCTTATTTAAATGTTCCAAACTGAAGTCTGAATCTTGCTTGCAATAAACATGCACCATTTAATGTCTACTATCATAATTGACATCGTGTAAATTAGATTACCTTTATCATATAGGACAATTGACATTTTTTTTGTTTTGTAACTAATTTCATGTTGTAGTAACTTAGTTTGATCTTATAGTTATGTGTGTTGTAATTAGGTTAGAGGCTGTCTTGGCCTAGATACCTTCTTAAATAAGACCCTTTTGTAGAATTTCTGTGGAAAGATGGTTTCTAACTCGTTGGTCTGGTCTGGGTGGCTAATGTAGGTATCAGACATTTACAGAAACAACAATCACATACGTAAATGTTAATTTAGACACACACTAAAGATCATGTCAACCTAATTAGAAGGCACCTCAAATTTTGAAATTTCAGACTAAAGAGAGGAATCGAAGAACTGTACGGCTGATGTACGTCTAGTCCTTGCAAATCAATCTTTTCTTTCACAGTGTCTCTTACGATCCAAAAAATCCCCAACAATATTTGTTAAATTCAAATTCGATTTAACACTAACTAGTCTAGAATACAGGGGTACAGAAAATGTTCTAATTTACAGACAGAAAGGATCTTTCGTTTTTTGTTATTGGCACATTTGAAGAAGACTGTCTAGGCATAGTATACAGGGTGTCCCAACAAAATTGTGCCCCGTTTGCTTGAAGATGTTAACAAAACGGCAAAGGATTCTCGCCAAACTTTTGCATGATGTTGTTCTTCAGGTATTCAATTCAAATTTGCTTTTTTCCCCTTAAAAATCCTTTGAAAAATGATACAGCTATGACCTTCAGGAGACCAAATTTGCATGATGGCTGAAACCAGCGGTCGGCCATTATGTCTTACTATTTTGTAATGATAAGTAGCTTCATGGATGAAATGAAACAGTAGCCTCCAATGTCATAGCTTTCGTGAATATTCCGATAATCATATGAGAGTTCAATTATTTCTTACCTTGAAGAAATTGTTTCTTACCTCACATGAAGCTATTTTGTCGCAATCTTCAAGCAAACAGGGTACAATTTTTGTGGGACCCCCTGTATCGTCTAGGGGTGATCTCTGGACAGAGAACCTCGAAAAAATCAAATTACATTTATTGCTTTAAAGGGGTTTAAAGGTAATTGATTGAGTTAAGAACAAGGCTAAAGCCAGGGCCAATTTTAGAGTTATTGTAATCGAAGGTGCCTAAGTACGTTCAAACAAACAGACAATAGGCACGCTTGTATCTTTTTAGTTACCCTGGGTACCAGACTCTCTAACATAGAGTCTGGTACCCAGGGTACTTTTTAGTACACAGTTGATTGACTCCAATTTGAGTTCACAAAACGAAAGGTCACTTTGGCCACCAGTTTGCCCCAGTTTGCCAATGCACGATTAATTGACCACCCGTGTTTCTTTTGTAAGAAATTAAGAATTTGGGCCAGTACTGAAAGTTTCTTACTATTATCAAGATAACATAATCTTGCTATTATCAGATCTGTGCTCTCCTGAACATTTCAAAACAAGGGGTTTTGAAGCCTTTCCAATTCTTAGACATTTCTCAAGTACTTTCCGAGTAACATGATGCAGGAAACGAGTGAGAATATATAAAACACATGCTGGAGTTTCTTAACTTTTTGGTGATCTGAGGGTCTGAGTTTCTTATAAGCGGTTTTTTTTAAAATATTTGTATTAAAGGCCAATCTCCACTTGACGATCTGTTCCACTGCGCATGTGTTGTCGTGAATTTTATAATGATCGTCCAGACAATAGTCTGAATCTTTTGTTTTACAGACTTTTTCCTGTTGACCCAAGAGCCCGGACTGATTTCGCCTGCTTGCAGCCTCAACGGAGGAGCTGAGGTTGTGTGAATGTTAAGACTGATCGTACTTTCTCTGTCGCTTGAATTGTGACCCAAGAGCCCTGGGTCAGATTCGGGAGTTTTACAGGCTGCAAAGACGTAGATTATACTCTACGAATCAATTAAACTGTGTAGGCGCCGTGCCCCCTGTCCGTTTACACCTTGCGCTAATATTTGCATGTGATTATAAGATCTTACAAGTTTTCTTACACGTGCTCGCCTATCTGAATATTGATAAGCAAGGACGCAAGGAACTTGCAAAGAAAATTGTTGTAAGATATTAAAGATTGTCTTCTGTAGTATCGTAATCGTCACATGTTGGTTGATTGGTTGAAGATTAAATGAAATTATTTGTAATAATGTACGTTTTGTAATGGGAGATGGGACACCTTAAGTGTGCGGATGAAAAGTTTGGTCATTAATGGTTTTGTCAGCTGTATGCTTCTGCAGAGGAAAGGTTTATATTTCAACTGTATCTTTGATTGTAACTTAGCTGCATCTTCTTTATGAATGCCCAAGCGGTTGTCATTGCCCCCCCCCCAATTGTATCGTCCTCGTAGCATCGTACAGTAGTTCATATGTAGTGTTTTAATTACCTTGTTTGTGTAAACTTTTTATTGAATGGAAACAAATTATATACGTGGTTCTACGGAGGAGTGAAATTTCCTTCGCAGAACGAATTAATCTTCCTCCTCAGAAGTATACAAACCGAATCATAACTTCGGTGTCTATATACCCATGGTTTGATCGAGCTTTTCAACACTCCCGCTAGTTTAGGCCATTTTGAAACAGGGGTCCCAGTTTAGAAGAGTAATGGTATATGAGTCCCTATTGAGCAAGTGATGTCAGCAAATCAAAGAACGCATAGAAATAAGGGACGAAAAGCCATAAGTCTAAGAGGAAATGGAACACAAGTGGTTGCTTCAAAAAGAGAACTTCCGTTGTTCTCCAGCAATGTTCAAATTAAGAAAATTTTTAAAGAAAGAGTTCCAGCGTTGTTTAAAAAGTTTTGCGACATTTTCAAAAGGGATCTTTGTATTGTTCATCTAGGTATAAGATAACACCGTCAACCCTTTAAGAAATGTGGAGAAAATTTGAATATGACGCCAGAAAGCTTTCTTTCAAACATTACTGATTTTGGCTTTGCTAGAGAACAACAGAATGCCGTTTTTGAAGCAACGACTTATTTTGCTTTTTCTCTGCAATAAATCAGCAACCGCCTGTCATTTTGACTCAAACAAGGTTTCAAACCCTAAGTTGAAGCCTGACCTATACAACTGTGTAAAAACCGAGATAATTGAAGCTACAGTTCCTCCACAGATACAGTTCCTCCACAGCTTCAGTTCCTCCTCAGCAGCTTCACAAATAGGGCTGAATTTTTCATGGGACACCCTGTAGTCTTGAAGCCTTTTTAGTTGCAGTCATTCAAACATCAAAGCTACCGCTCTTTCCTTAAATATATAGATGTTTTATTATATGCAGGTCTTACGACGTCATCGCTGAAGTTCTCAAGTTTATTCAGTACTAGTGGATGGCAGAAAGCTGAGGATGATTTGCTCAAAATTGAATATCTTCATACAGGAGCTAGCAAAATTTGGTAAGTGTTGGCGAAAAAAATCCTTCCACCCTCTATAAACATCAAAATGCGTCTTTTCTTTATTCCTTTTAATATATACCATGTGAACCAGAAAATTTCTCACTTTTGAAAATTAATAGCATCAAGAGTACTGGATGGATTGGAATGAATCAATATTTGCTTGACAGCGAAAAAGATCGAAGTATTTTTGTGATTTTCCTCGCCTTCTTACGAGCACTGGAAAAATTGGTAAATTCAATTTAAAAAAACATGGTCGTTGCAAAATGACTGAAAAAGGCCTAAAATACTTGATCAAATCATAAAGGACTTCTCGCTCAGAACAATAGAGAAAATGCAATTTCTCAGGGGTGACAAATAATATCGTCTGCACATTTATTGCCATGGGATTGAAAATCTTTCACATCTGTTTGAGAATCTATGTCTTGTAACTCTTGAGAGAGTTGAGAGGTCATTGCTTATTGTTCTGCGTGAGGAGAGTCCTAACGATTTGATAAAACGTTTTAGGCCCTTTTTCAGTCATTTTGCAACAATGAAATCTCTGTAAAGTTGAATTTACCTATATTTGCAGTGCTCGTAACAAGACGAGAAAAATCACAAACATACTTCGATCTTTTGGCTTTTAACTAGAATTTGAATCATTCAAATCTATGAAGTACTTGTGGCGCTACGAATATTTGAAAGTGGGAACTTTTTCTGGTTCATCCGTTATATTTCTACCTAGCATCCAAAGGCAGTTTTTAGGTCACTGAGAGGCTAAGCTTATCGAAGCAGTGTCCTGGTTTCTCCTCTCGATTGTTAGGTCATAGGCAAATTGTATGAATGGTTGCTTATCAGGCCTCAGTAATTATTCGGGATACAATCAGTGAAAGTCTTACGGATTTTCTCCAGAAGAGCTAGACCCCCGTTTAAGTGCTTTGGATCATGCGCACTACTGATTGCAGGGTCATCGTCCTTCATTCTTCCTTTGTGAATTCGTGCATGCCCCAAAACGTTTCACCCATTCCATTGATCAGCGAACCAATCAGAGTTATCGTCTTTTCCATTGTGATTTACAAAAGGGGGAGTTCGCAGTATCCCAAACAAGTAATGTATCATTACACATTAGTTTTCATTTCATTTCATTTCATTTTCATTTAATACACTTAAGGAGGGTTGCCCTTCAACAAGTTGATTTTCAAGGGACCCTCCCATAAAAACATTCAATTACAGTTTAGAAAACAAAGTAAAAAGATATTAAATAAATTAAACTATAAACCTTATTTACAATGTTCAAAACCTATTTACACTGAAGTTAAAAATTCAAACCTAAAATCAAAATGAAAGAAAACAGTTTTTAAATAGTTTTCTTGAAACTATACAAGGAGGTTGCCTGCTTTGACTCAGCTGACAGGCCATTCCATAATTTTGCACCTCTATATGAGAAACATTTCTGGCCATTTGATGACCTTTTCTTCGGTAACCTAAGGTCGGTCCCCGTGTTACGAAGGCAATATGATGAGCAAAGCGAATTTCGTGTGAAAAGGTCACAAAGGTATTGTGTAGCCAGTTGATTCAGGGACTTTAATAATATTGTGGAGCCAGTTGCTGGCACCTGGCACCTTTGTTGGCCTTAGAGTGCTTTGATTACTGGCGCAAAATATTTTTAATGAGGCCTGTCGATGATATCGTGCAGTGGGAAAATGACCTTTCGTTTTGTGAAGTCAAATTGAAGTCAATTGCCGGAGACAACAAGCGACAAAGGCAACACAAGTGGAGATCAAAACAACTTTTTCGCTGCGAATTTTTAGGTAGATCGTCGAAAGAGCATCTAGTGAAGATCGGCCTTAAATCACGTTATTAACTCAATCAATTACCTTTAACGCAATAAAAGTAATTGAATTCTGCAGGGTGTTAGGTAGACTTATAATCTGGAGTCTCTTGTTTCCCTGTGCTCTTTGACGTGATGATGGCGCTTCAGTCAACAGAGACTCATAACATCACTCTGAAAAACTAGTGTGTTTTTATGCAGGGTGTCCCAAACAAATTGTGCCCTTTTTGCCCGAAGATTGCAACATAACAGCCAAAGATTCTTGCCAAACTTTTGCAAGATGTTCCTCTTCAGATATTCAGTTAAAGTTTGGTACCATCCCCGGGGGGGGGGGGGTACTTAACATAGATAGGGAACG
>REGL01000049.1:234648-267642 GCA_004194395.1 Aurelia aurita complex sp. Pacific
TGTAGTTACCATAATTTGCAAACCTATTTTGATCTACAAGAGTGGTAATCAATGATTATTGGTGAGATCACATTTATCATGCTTAGAAGGGGGTCAGCAACAATTTTCCTAGATCTAGTAAGTACTTCTTCGGTATCAAATAATCTTGAAACAAGAAAACTTCGAGTCTAAAAGATCTGAAAACCAGAAAAATTGCTTTTTGATAAA
This sequence comes from Aurelia aurita complex sp. Pacific, assembly GCA_004194395.1. NCBI lineage: Eukaryota > Metazoa > Cnidaria > Scyphozoa > Semaeostomeae > Ulmaridae > Aurelia > Aurelia aurita complex sp. Pacific. The sequence continues at coordinate 234,856 of REGL01000049.1, forward strand.
ATCTCATCTAACTTGGTAAGAAAAAAATTCTTAAAACAAGTGTCCTTCCTCAAATCAAGAAAACGTTTTTCATCCAGTATCAAATAATCTTAAAACAAGACAGCTTAGAATCTGACAAAATCTTAAAACTAGAAAGCGATAAGATCTCATTTAACTTGGTAAGAAAAAATTCTTAAAACAAGAGTCCTTCCTCAAATCAAGAAAATATTTTCCATCCAGTATCAAATAATCTTAAAACAAGGCAGCTTAGAATCTGACAAAAATCTTAAAACTAGAAAACTTGCTCTGCGATAAGATCTCATTTAACTTGGTAAGAAAAAAATTCTTAAAACAAGTATCCCTCCTCAAATCAAGAAAAGTTTTCTTGAAAGTAGAAAAGCGTGCATTTGGTTGAAATCATACTTAATCTTAGCAAGAAAATAAATCTTAAAACAGGTATTTTTTCTTAAATTTAGAAATATTAGCTCAAAACAAGAAAACAAATCTAAGCTAGTTTTTGGAATTTTTCAGTGAACGTTTTCAAGTCATTGCTGGAAAGTTTGGGAAACATGTTACATAGGGAAACTTCCTCATGATTTTAGCACATTTTTCAACGTTTCTTGAAGGGACATTTTTTAGAAAACCCCTTGTAAAATCTTAACGAAGCGACCAATTTCAGTCAGAAAGAATTTTAAAAGTTATTGAACATTTAAGCTATTCAACTAGATATTCCAAAAAGCAGTAGCTTTTCAAACGCCGGTTTTTTTTTACTCACCCGGTGCCTACTCAGGTGAAGTGGAAAATCATTTCTTTATCTGTTGGTGCAGCCATCTGCATCATGCTTTTCATGGTAAGAGATTGTTAGCTTGCACGTAAAGAAAGTCCCAAGAGGAAAACCACGTGATCTGAGGTTCGTGGATAGACTTACAACGTGATTTCTTGTATTCATTCAACATCTTTAATCTGATTTTTTAAAACCATCCAATTAAGTCTAGTTCGTGGAAGCAATTTTAGCTGAATTTGTCTATTTTTCTGTTTTGGAGACCCGTTGTTGTAGTTTCAGAATCTTGTGATTTATGTATGTGCCAAATGGCCGGTAGATACTGTACAATCTTTAGTTTCAGTCATTTCGTACATTTTTCATCAACATTTCATCAAACTTTTGAGCTTTGCGTTCTGCAAACTTTTTATTTCTTTGTTATAGATTTCGCCACTTGAATTGGATAGAACTCAATGCGTGGTCAGCAGAGTTGTTCAAAACGAAGGCCAATTTGTTTTATGCCTTCCAAACGTAAATATAACTGCTTTTATTTTCTTACCGGGTGTCCCAAAAAAGTGTACAGATTTGGTTGATTTCAGAGACGTGAATTTAGCTTTAATTAATGGCTAATCATTCTCAAAATGTTCCTCGATAGTCAACGTGAACATAGATACGTAGTTTGTAGGTATTTGTGCTTTGAGAGCAGAAATATTAATCTTGAAAGCTCAAATTTGCGTCAACCGATCTTTAGCCTAGCAAATTCTTGAAGGAATCAACAATAGTCTTTATGAAATTTGAAAAATGAAAGTCATTTTATATCGTAATTGCGCAGTTTTTTCGTTTTTCTTTAATTTTATCTTTTGATTTGATGTGCTTCAGGAATTTGCTTATGCCAAAAGGCCAAAGCTCTGGTTTGGAAGTGGAGGCAAATTTTAAGTCCAAGGTTAATAATTCAACTCTCAAAGTGCCATTATCAACAAACAAGGTATCTTTGTTCAAGTTGAGGAAGTTTTTAAAATGATTGGGCATTGCTCAAAGATAAATTTTGATTGTTAGGCTAAACCATATCTGTTTTTCTGTTTGCACCTGATATGAAACATCAGTATTGTTGTGAAGAATGCTACTTTTATCAGCGAGTTCTGTTCTCGAGCAAATTGATCGTAGATGCAAGGAATTTACAGAATTATCAACAGCAACCAAACATTTAACTGTGTTACAACTCGCTTGCATTTGGATGAAATCTTTTCTAGAAACAATCAGATTGAATGGCAGATATGAATGAGAACTACAAACGAAGGTTTCATTGCAATTTATTTACCGTTTGGATGTTGCTCGTTAGGAACTTTTACAGCTGCCGTGTGAGAAAAGAAAGGTTTACACGTTTGCTGCGTGGTGGAATAAATAGTATGTGGCTGATATTCAAAACTAAAATGTTAATCTTTCCATCAAAGGCTAACTTAGATTTGAAAGTTTTGTTTGGTAAGATCACTCATCTTTTAGAGCTGTTCTTTCAGTTTCAGATTTAGATCTTAATTACAAGGTGCAAAAGTTAGGAAAAACAACCTCTAGGTTCTCATTTCTGCAGGTTCTTATATGCGGGGATCGAATGTACATGACATTTACAAATGACATCTGTTTCTTTGGTCGTAGGTTTTTCATTGTACAATGAGCAGTGGTTATTGTTTGGCTGAGTCATGCTACTTTGCGCAAGTCGATTGGATGAAAACGAGGTTAGCCACGAAAAAGAGATCGGTACGTTTATTGACATATTTAATCCAGATGTGTTCTCAGTGAGGATGCAGGGGAGGAGGATGGGTGAGAATTTTGGTATTGAAGCTGAGTGCGAATCCCATGACGGCAGTGGTTGCTTTAGTGAATCCCAGCTTATGTTTTCTTGTCCTTTTTTTCGAAACTTGGCCAACTTTGCAAACGCTTGAACCACTGGAAGCAAATGTTATGTCATTATATTTGATATATGCCTTATTGGGCCTCTTTGAAAACATTAATTTCATGTTTTCCCCAAAGCTCTACATTGCCTCTTGAGTCAAACAGAGCTATCGGCTCTCACTGTTGCTTGATTGATGTACCCAATTTGTACTTGCTAGCAGCTCTGGAAAAGTAAATCCATAATTTGAGTCTAATGGTTTTACTGTACAGCCTGGAGTTGGGGCACTTTCCAAACTGGCTTTATTGAGAAAGATAATTGAAAGTATCTTTCCAATTATGCAAAGCCATCTGAGCAATGAAGGATATATTCAAGGCTTCAACTCTCAACGTGTGCCTAATGTGACTTATTTTTCTGTTCAGCTCTCTCCGTCTATGAAATTTCCTGCTGAGATGGTCATACTTAATTATGCAAGATGTGAGGTAAGTAGACCATGCTTTCCCCTGTGCTATTTGGATCTGACTAATACACGGCAACATTGCTAGGCAATAAGGTCTGGTATTCAATAACGTATTCGCGTTCTATACCACTCAAATGCTTTGAAATGTGTGATAATTACTCTGCGCATACCAACCGATTTCGTGTTGTACAGGAAGATTTAAAGCGCGAGGCCTTAAAAGTATAGACCGAGCTGCGAGGTCTGTGCATTAAGACCAAAGGCTTTGTATTTTCCTTTATAACTACAAAACCGGTTAGTATGAATGTTATTACCTGATAGCTTCTAATGTTGATTCATGTCATTTAGTGAAATGCATTTTGTTACTGTTATGTCGCTTAAGTTTATTGTAAATCACACTGGCCTAAGGCAGTTGTAGTGGTGACAAAAACGTGTCATTGTATCGTATTGTATCGTATCGATCATTGTATCATTGTATCATTGTATCATTGTATCGTATCGAATTCCTATAGAATCGTTACAGATTCTTAATTCGAATGCAATGCATCTTGGTAGAAAAGTTCCTTGCCACTATCTTTAGCGTAATTGTGTTGCTCTTGACTGAAGACTAGACTTGGCGATTGTTTTACAATGAACTTACTTTTTTTGTTACTTCCCATCAAGGTTGAAAAGTCGAAGAAAAGCGAGGAAACAGAAACAATTTTGGAACTCATCAGAGTGATCAGGTACGGAGTAGTTACTGTGTAGCAAAGAATATAAAGTAAGATTTGCTATGGGGTCAGTCGTTCATAACTCTAGGTACCGGGGCGGGTTAGAATCGGTGAGGGTATGAAAACTTGTCGAAGGAAAATTGGAGGCATCAAAATTTTTTGGAAATTTTTGAGGGGTACGAATATTTTCAAGGTAGATTCCTTGGAAAATTTATTCAATGAGATGCAAATGCCTATGGACTACCATATCTTCCCACAACTGATAGCTAGATTATTTATGACAGCCTAAAATCTTCCAGTATATTTGCATAAAAGTCCAGCCTATTGGCCGTCCATGTTAGCATCTCATAATGTTGAAATAGCTTTGCTCTTCTATCTTTTGATTTTTCGCATACAGTATACAACGAATTTGCGCTTCTTTCTGAACGCTCAAAAACAGCATGGGAAAAATCCCTCAGTTCTTCCAAGTCAAAGATAACTATGTTCGTAGTTATTTATGGCATCAGATGGCATCTTTTTTTGGTAAATTTCCTCTTGAGAGAATTTCCTTTGTCTGCAATCGCTAATCGCTTTGAATTGAGGTGTCAATCAAACGCAACTGTTGCTATTGTATTACAAATCTGCCCTTGTTTGTAGCCAGTCCTTTTTCTGTTTAGACAAACCAATAAAGACAGTATGCAAAAGCTGAAAGAATCTGGTGTACTTATGTCCACAGAAATTCCTCAAGGTAATCTTTCATAATTCATGCCCTTGTACTAGGCTATTGATTGAAAAATGAATCAACTATTTGTTTTATTTTGTAAGAATTTATAACAGAATATAAGCTACTTTACAAAGCATAGGTTCCAAATCTTTAAATTGGCATAAAAGGGTGGTTGTAAAATTCTATAACCTATTTCTTTTGGTTGAATGGCTTGAAGAAACTTTACCTATAATTTTACCGTTGGACTTTTCAGAAATTTTGAATATTTTTTTAAATTACAGCGTATTTTATATTCTAACTCATTTGAGGATGTGACGTCATCAAATTTCTAAATCATAAACAAGAAGAGTGATAGGCCTTTGCTTGATACCATATTGTAGACATTCGTAATGATTTCATATCTACTTTATCATTGCAACTGAAATTATTTATTCACTATATTATCGTTTTATTGTTACACGCAACCAACATATGTTTATTGAGTAAAAATACGTACCTTCTTTTTGAAAAATTATTATGTACTTTTTAAAAATAAATCAGAAGATGAAAGAACCATTCTAACAAGGAAGGATTAGCTCCAATTTAGATGTTCTTTGCCAGAATTTTTGATCATTCGTTTTAGTCGCCAATAAGAAATTAACGGAGAAGTTCGAAAACGAAAAGTATGGAAAATATCTAATGCTCTTTTTAATTCATAGGAAAATACAAAAGAGTGGCAGTTGGATGGGAAATGTGCTGTGAATGTAACAGGCCGTTGTTTCCCCTGTTGGTAAGTTAATTATTGAAGTGTTTCGTAGATTTTTCAACTATTATGATTCTGAAATTTAATGCTATTTCCAATCCTAATGGTTCGAACCTATCAATATTTAGCAAGGTGATTGAACAAATACACAAGGACACTGTCACAGGAGTCACACATCACGCTCGCATCACACTGCTTAAGGCCGACCTCCACTGCAGCAGTCTTGGTCGGTGACCAGCGCGCTTGCTTAGTGTGCACGCTCTATAGCAACAGAGCGTACGCATTAGGCGAGCACGCTGCTTGCCAGCCGAAACTATTGTAAGTAGAAGTCGGTCTTTTGTGTGTTTCCTGGGAATTCATACTGATGTGCATAATGCTCGGTTTCTCTGCTGCATCGTTCCATTAATGGCCTGTTAACAGGCCGTATCTGGGAGATGCGGAGGAGGAAAAGGAAAATAAATGGGCCTGTAGGAATGCATGGAATGGGCTGAATTTTCTAATTCTATATATACGTCATTTGAGGTAGACTGCTTTTTTGCCATTTTTCCTTAAAACTGAGATGCTGAAGTCTCACAATGGTATGATTTGCGTATCAACACGTAAGATTTTCAACAAAATCATTTTCTTCACTTATGGTATTGAAATCTAAGACAAATAACACTGAACTTTTTTTACTTCAAATCAGGCATATGAAATCCAGATACCGTAAATACTATATCAAGACCCCCTCTCTAGTAAGCCCCCCACTTATATCAGATTCTAGAGGTTACGAAAGATTCTCCATTTATTGAGCTAAATAAGTTTGCATGTTAATTTTTATGTGTTTTGAGATAAAACTTTGTCGAATTCATGTATTTAACTCGTATGATTATACCCCAAAATGTGGTGCAAAATGGACTAAAAAGTGTCCAAAATTAAATAAGCCCCCTGGGGGCTTAATAGAGCCTTTACGGTACATAGCCTTTTCCTACAGGCTTTCGTGTTCTTTTCCTCATCACCGTTGAAACCTGTCCACAGGCTATTCCGGTATCTCCGTTATGTGGTTCTGAATGACTGAAGAATGATACCCCCATTGCAAGAAATGCAGGCACTCTATTTGCATATTTCATTCTGTAAGATTATTTCCTATTATTTGTATAGGTATGGCGCGATTCTTCGTTCTACTGTATGCATCATGCCTGTAAAGCTATTGAAAATAGTCGGAAGGATTCGACGGACGAGTTTAGGATGTGTACGCATTGGACTGATGTAAGTAATTTTGTATGAAGTACAATAGCTAATCTAAAGCTAATCAAGGCCTTCTAACAAAAAAATTATTTGAAAATAATAAATCTACAATCAAAAAGTACTATTTACATGTTCAAAATAAAAACCTAGATTTGGAATAAAGATTCGACAAAGCCTACAGTTGCATTTCTCCCCGCTCAATGATTTCATTCGGTTTTTCAAAACAGCTAGACTGCTAGCAGTTTTATCTTATTTGGTAGCAGCTGCCAAAGTTTATGTCCAGTAAAAGGTGTGGTTTCAATGACAACATTTGTGGTCCTTGCATTTGGTTGTAAAAGACCATTGCCGCTTCTTAGGCTATAAGGCACATCATTATTAGTTGCAATATGTCCCTCAAATTTAGGGTTAGATTTACTTTCGACTTGTAGGTGTGGTTTCAATGCCAAAAATTTGTGGTCCTTGCATTTGGTTGCAAAAGATCATTGCCGCTTCTTAGGCTCCAAGACACATCATTATTAGTTGCAATATGTCCCTCAAATTTAGGGTTAGATTTACTTTCGACTTGTAGGTGTGGTTTCAATACCAAAAATTTGTGGTCCTTGCATTTGGTTGCAAAAGATCATTGCCGCTTCTTAGGCTCTAAGACACATCATTATTAGTTGCAATATGTCCCTCAAATTTAGGGTTAGATTTACTTTCGACTTGTAGGTGTGGTTTCAATGCCAAAAATTTGTGGTCCTTGCATTTGGTTGCAAAAGATCATTGCCGCTTCTTAGGCTCTAAGACACATCATTATTAGTGGCAGTATGTCCCTCAAATTTAGGGTTAGATTTACTTTCGACTTGTAGAGTATGATCGATTTTAATGAAGTGAATTTTCACATCTAAGTTAGCATTTCTTTGCATAGAATTTATTAGATTATTCCCTTTTTATCACCGAATTATCACTATTGTTTCAGGATCAATTAAAAAGTTTGATGGACAAACTTGAAGAAATTGTTACTGAAGAATTAGACGTAGAGACGACAGACTCAATTTCAGTCAAAGATTGAATCCTCGTTGTTGTTTTTACGTTCGGTTTACCAGCAGTTTACCAGAGAAGCTATTAACTCATGAAATAATCTGCTTTATTTCAAGCACTACAAGAGTGGCAAAATTAAAGAGCAACTGAATTAGTGTAAACATTGTAGATATAGAAATGTCCCAATACTATGGGATTTTATTGAGTTTTGCCATATTATTTCTTATTCAACTCAGGAGATATTCTTTTTGAGTCTGTGTAGATAGGTGTGAAAAAATTGGTATTTCTTTTCCTAGCCAATTCATTTTCTTCTCGGTAACATCTCTGTTCGAAATGATGCCTTCACATTTATCAGATTGCGTTTGGATCTTGATAACAGAGCACACCTAAGAGTCACAGAATTTAAAATTAGAAGCTAAGATTATAAATTGGCTGCCCAGGGAAAGAGAGAATAAACAATGCACTACTGCAAATGTTTTCATATCTCAGCTCGACCCACCCAAGATGCAAGAGCTGTTCTCGTCAGTTGGCTAGAGCCGGATAACTCAAATTCTGAAAACGAATTGAGTCAACCTTTCAGAAGGAGTAACACAGGGCAAATGGTTTCTCTTATCTAGGACCTGAAATATGGAACAATCTCTCCTCAGACCTAAACTGTGCAGAGAACATTAAACAGTGTCAAGCATAAGATCACAGATGAATTCTTTAAAAATCTTGAAAGTCTAGATGATAGTCCCTACATATACCCAAAAACCTTAAGCAACCAACAGATATGTTTGTTTGACATCTTCCTGAATGAGAATGAATCCTTTTTCCACTCTTTTTGACTCATTTTGTCATAACACCTCTCTGGAGGGCCCATTATGGAAACAACGTCGCATTGAACTTTTAATGCTATCCCTGCCATTCTAAACCATGGGGGTTTCTAGATTAGATTTTTAGCTTTTGCATGTCACCACGGGCAGTAGGATCTATCTATCTATCTACCAATCAATACTGTACAAAACCCAATATACGGGTATTACGCACAAATTGTTAGTCATAAGTTGTTAGCTGTTAGTAGTTAATAGAATTAATACATTATAGGAAATTTATACTGCTAGAGATTTCTAAATCAAAATGCGACCTAATTTGAGCAATGGAAGAAAGATTTTGAAATGAGATGAATTAGTTCGCATTTTGCGCAGTATTAATTTCCCATAAGGGGTAAATTAAATGACACATAAGGCTACTATTAACTAATCTCATGACGTCACAACGTGGTCTCGTTTGGGCGTTGAAAGGGAAGTAGTCGGCCATCTTGGAATTAGCAGCAGCTGCACTAGGCAGAAGAAAGCGCTGTGCTTTGGAATTGAGATGTTGCGTATGTAAATTTGAGGTCTAAAATAGCTTGACAAACTCATCTAGCTGTGAACAGGTTGCAGGCCTAGCTAAAAATGGATGCCTCCGCGTTTCTTGCTGATTTGAAAGACCTTGGTTTGAAACTGGAGAAAGATGGTATCACAACACAACATTCGTCAAATTTGACGAAGAAACTTATTAAATTCAACACGGATAACAGAAATACATTTAAATTTGCAAGCTCAAATGACTATGAAGAGTTGACAGGAGTCATTTTCGGTATTCAAAAGCAACTGCTGTCAAAAGTCAGTGGGCAGGAGACTCGGGATGATGTTAGGCCTGTTTACCAAGCTTTCAAAGAAAGTTTATCATGCCTAAAGATCTTCAGCAGAGAAAAACAATGGGTGTCTAGCATTGCAAAAGAAAAGGAATTTGTAAATAAGTTACTCTCCCTAGGGAAAATATTGCCTGAAGGAGATTGTGATGAAGCATTGAATCATTTTACAAAACAAGATGACGATAAACAAGCTGAAATGATGAAAGAAATTGAATCTGAAGCAGTGAGATGCATTTGCAATTGTGTATTCCACAGCAAAGCATTCAGGAACATATTCATGGAAAAGAAATGTGCAAAGTTCATGACAGATAATCTTAAAGACAAATCTTGGAACAGCAATGATGATTTCCAATTGATTCAAGTCAAGATTTTGTTTTTAATCTCAGCGTTAGAAGTTGATGAGAGGAAAAGAATGAGAGTGGAATATGCATCAGGACAAGTGCTTATTGATTTGCTTGAGAAATGTCTTCAGAATTATGAAAATAAAGATATTGAGAGAGGCAGCAATGAGTGAGTTTTGACTGTCTTTTCTCTATTTAAAGTTGCTGAGGCAGAGATCAACATAATTTGGTCTGCAGAATATTTCAGTTACAAGAAAAGCAAATGATCCTTTGCATTTGTGCAAAACCTATGGATGGACAGGGGTCTGCCACTTGGTTTTCCCAAAGCTAGACCCACTTTTAAGATTTGCCAAAGTACCAACCTTCACGGTGAATTTTGGTGGAAAAGTACCCATTTTCACAATTGTTTGTGGATTTTCACCAAACCGACCCATTTTTAAAGAAAATCTGCTGCAAATCACCCTTGTTCAGAGAATTTTGGGCCCAAAAGCCCACTCATACTGGTGGCAATATGTAAATGTTATGCCACAGGAATCGTGCTCATTAACGTGACAAAAATTCTTTGCATAAGGTAAAATCCTCGAGCCATATGAAAGACTGTAAATTTTTCTAAACAAGAACTCAGGCAGGAAAGCCATGTACTGTTCTGTACTTTACTCCTTCTTATTTTTCAGGCAAGACAGCATTGAAATTGCAAAGAAGCTGACAGAAAATGATGTAAAATTGTCATCAGAGATATTAAAGGCTTTATTCAACATCACTGTCAATGCTTCAGATAATGCCATTGCAGAATCTGAGTCTGATGCCTTCAAGAAATTATCGAAAATTATTTATCAGCTCCTTGCTGACTTTGCTCCATTACCAGAAGCTCCAGAAGTTCTTATAAGTCATGTTGCACACATGTTGATAAACATACCAAAGGCGTGTCTAGAAGATCTAACACCATCAATCAAGAGAAGACCATGGCAAGACCAAGTTCCAAAGAGAAATGGCTATCCCACTGAATATGAGGTAGGCAACTTTCTTAATATGTGTATTCATTATCCACCTACTGTACAATGTGATTTGTCAGCCTAAAACTTCTCAGGAACTTTTCCACGTTTCTTCTGGAATACCTCATCTCAATAATTTGGTTTGCAGGAAAATATCTTACAAATATATCAGGTGCGCCAAAATAAACTATGCACTTTTGATGGGCCATGATAAATGGTACAATGGACTGGTTTTGAAGATTGATGGCTTAATCTTTAGCAGAAAGCATCAATTAGATTGCAGGATTTCGAAGCGAATGACAACATATTTCAGAGTGCCGCAAGGATCAATACTCGGACCACTGTTCTTCAACCTTTATGTTAATGGCCTACAAGATAGTCTTGATTCACGATCAATCCAATACGCAGATGACACAACTATATACGAGTCAGGTTGACCTAATGATATACAAATGATCACTTATAAGTTAAACTTGTTGTTAAAGAATGTGGAACAGTGTTCAAATGAAAATTCTCTGGCCATCAATGCATTGAAAACCAAATTTTTGATCAGTAGATCCAAACGACTGTATGATCATCACCAAATTAAAGAAAAGACCTTATTACTGTCATAGGGAGGAGAATCTATTGAACTGGATGAAAAACCTCGCCTCCTTGGAGTTTATCACGATAAACACTTAGATTTGTCCAATCATTTGAAAGAACTTTCCTCTAGCTGTTACGGAAAATTATCCATTTTAAAAAAGCTGAGGCATTTCACAACCTTAAACTTGAGAAAACAACTTGCTGAAAGCCTAGTGTTGACAAAAATTGATTTCAACGATTATGTTTACTCACCGTTATCTGTCACTCAAATAAACAAACTGCAACGATTGCAGAAAGTTGCAGCAAGTTTTATGCTTGGTCGCTATGCATCTTCAGTTGATATTCTCAAACTTAACTGGCTTCCAATAGTGGAAAGAAGAGAATTTAATTGCATGAAAATGACTTTTAAAGCGATTCACAACAAGAATTGGCCATTCATTAACCACATTGAAATAAAGAAGACCAGTTGTACTCTTCGTAACAGTAACGAACTGAAGTTGAGCGCATCAATGATAAGGGATACCTTTCAAGACACTGCGAGCAAGCTATTCAATAAACTCCCAACAGAATTTAGGGAACAGAAATCATTGACCTCATTCTGTACAAAACTGAGAGCGGACCTAACAAGTCATGCTAAAGAACGTCTTTTTGCCCTTAATTGACTTCTACTATATATTTTATCTTTAAGATCTCTTTAGTTGCTGCCTAATTTATATTGTAACTTAATATGTTTTGCAGATTGTAGTATCTTTGGGAAATTGCATTTTTAACTTGAGTTGAAGAGCCACAATTATTGTGGATATACTCACCTAGATCTGAGGATGTTGTCCCTCTTCTTCATCGTTCACTATATACACCTAGATCTTGTATGTATGTATGTATGTATGGATTTATTGGAATTTTTTGCTTTAGTTTGTAGAGCTAGAAGTGAGTTCTTTAATTTTTCGTTCTCGAAAACACAACTCAACTCAATTCAACAGAAACTGATAAAGAAATTTAAATAAAAAGCAGAACTAATATCCAAACTCAATTCTGATCCATCCACATTGCCTATTTCTTTTACAGTTAAAGAACATGTCAGCAATCACAACCTTAATCTCCAGTCTAGATGAGGAACTCCAGAAAGGACCAAGTTCAAGTCAAAATGATAGCAAAATGTTTGCTATTCTGACTTCTCTTTCCCATGTTTGTCGATATTTACGCCTCGTACGAAAGTTCTTGCGATTTCAGATCTTACCACCTTTGAAAGAAGTGATCACACGCCCTGAAGAAAGTAATACTTTGAAAGGAAGATTGGTAAAACTGTTGACAAATTCAGACATCAGCATCAAGGTTAGTTTTTATCTCCAGTTATTGTTGGTTCACTCTTTGAAGCTGCCACACTGAAAACAACAGCATAATGTTCCTTTAACTCGCTTTAGCATAGCTAACTGTAAGCTATTGTGAGAAGACCTCGTTTGCAAGGTACCATTACAGTTATGATCCATTACAAAGCTGTTACAAAGCTGTTCAATAGCGTTTAAACTGCCTCTTCCTCGTAAGCCTCTTCTCAGTAGACTCCCTGCCCTCATACTTATGAATGCTTTACTCACGGACGTTTGGAGCCTACCGAAATTGGGAGTCACCAGCAGCAAGGGGCATCTGGTCATACCGATTTAGCCCAACCAGAAATTATCATTTCATTTATGTTATGAGTGTTCGATAAGTGGCAAAAGAAGAAATATGTTGCTAATTTATCATGTTAGCAAGTTGATTGAGACTCGAAATTAATAGTTCTTTGTGGAAATTATATCATTTTCAAAGGAAGGTTATGTTTCACATCTCTCTCAAAACGGTAAGCACAACCCAGTTTCATTTCGCTGGTTAGCTAGGTTTAATTTACAGTTAAATAGCAATTTTCACCCAGGGTTGGCATGCCAAAAAACAAATCAGGCCTAGTTAGTGGGAAACATGGATCCACAATGCAGTAGTTGGACTGATCGAAAAGTCAACTAACGGGTGAGCCAGAAAAAAGTTCCCACTTTTGAAAATTCATAGCATCAAGAGTACTGAATGGATCGGAATGAATAAATATTTGCTTGACAGCCAAAAGATCGAAGTATTTTTTGTGCTTTTTCTCGCTTTCTTACGAGCACTGGAAGAAGTGGTAAATTCAAGTTTACAATAACTTGATGGTTGCAAAATGACTGAAAAAGGCCTAAAATGCTTGATCAAATGCTTGATCATAAAGGACTCCTCGTTCAGAACAACAGGAGAAAATTCAATTTCTCATGGGTGAGAGGTACCGTCTGCACATCTAATGCCATTGGATTGAAAATCGTTAGTATCTGTTTGAGAGCCTATGTCTTATAACTCTTGAGAGAGGTGAAATTCTGAATTCTGAGTATAGTTCTGAGTGAGGAGAATCCTAACGATTTGATCAAGTGTTTTAGGCCTTTTTTCAGTCATTTTGCAGCCATTTAATTTTTGTAAAGTTGAATTTACCTATATTTGCAGTGCTCGTAAGAAGACGAGAAAAATCACGAAAATAGTTCGATCTTTTGGCTTTTAACTAGAATTCGAATCATTCAAATCCATGAGGTATTTGTGGTGCTACGAATTTCTGAAAATGGGAACTTTTTTCTGGCTCACCCGGTATGTCAAAGCTTGTTTACAGTTCAACTACTGCACTTTGGACCTATATTTCCGCTTAGGCCAAATTTGATTTCAGACAGTCTGAAATTGCGGCATGACCGCAAAGGACCCTGGGTAACTATGGCTCTTTAAATGCTCAAATAACATGTTATGTTTGTTATGTATTGTTCGTCTCACGAAATTCATTATGTTATGTATCGTTCTTTGTATTATTTACATAGAATATGGCAGCAGATTTCCTGTTTGTGCTGTGCAAAGAGGACACTGATCGATTAGTGAAATACACAGGATATGGAAATTCAGCAGGCTTTTTGGCAATGAGAGGTTTGATGGGTGGCAGGAGGGCAGAAATCACTGGTGATTATTCCTCAGATGATGATGATTCAGAAACAGAAGAGTACAATGCAGTTGCCAATAATATCGATCCTGTTACTGGTATGATTTACTCTTACTCACTATTTCCTACGCGACTAGGGGACTGTCCGAGTTGATCAGTTAAATTGTGTTAATCGTTACGTAAAATCGTTGACAAGGGCAGATTTTGTAATACAATGGCAACAGTTACGTTTGATTGACACCTCAATTCAAAGCGATTAGCGACTGCAGACAAAGGAAATTCTCTCAACGATAAATTCAAAACAAACAAAGCCGCAAAAGTTTTCCTGAAACTCAAGTAGCTAGCGCGCTCATTGTGCATTCCAGTAATTTTTTTCAAGAGCAAACATGAGCATCTATCGACAGAAGAAGGATAAATCTACACATCTACCTCGGGCATTTTATTTCTTTGGTTCAGAAGCTGATTGGGAAGCGATTCAATTCTCTTATTTTTGGGTGTAATTAAAACACTTACTGCTCAGCTTCTGAACCAAAGAAATAAAATGCCCGAGGTAGATGTGTAGATATATCCTTTTTCTTTCGATATGTGCTCATGTTTGCTCTTAAAAACAATTTCTCAGATGCACAACAAGCGAGTTAGCTACCTGGGTTTCAGAGAAACTTTTGCGGCTTTGTTTGCTTTGAATTACCGGTTGAGAGAATTTCCTTTGTCTGCGATCGCTAATTGCTTTGAATTGCGGTTTCAATCGAAACCAATTCGTGCTATTATCTTACCAAATCTATCCTTGTTGAAGTCATTACGTTAACTCAATCATTACGTTACCTCAATGTTATCACAATATGGTCTAAAATCCTTATGTCACCTCAATCATTACGTGAGAATTTTTGAAGTGCCAATTCGCACGTTGTCAGCTTTCTGTTGCAATATAGGGTGGTACAGAGGCATTGGCATTTCTACCGGTTCATTACAGCTGTTACTTCTAACTTGCAGGTGCAATTTCATCAAAAGCCAAAGATAACAACCCAACGCAAGGAATGACAGATGAAGAGAAAGCGGCAAGTGCCGAGGAATTAATGGGCCTAATTGGGCAGTTATCGTCATTGAACGTTATAAAACCAATGGCAGTAGGAGCGGATGGTGTACCCCGGGAGTTGAGCGGAGACGAGGCAAAACAGATTCTTCAAGGAAAGCTAGAAAATGAACAAGGTAGCTCATGAGATTTTTCTTCGTCTCTGTACCAGGTGTCCCAGAAAAAGTACACAGATTTGGTTGGATCTAGCGTTGTGAATTTAGCTTTGATCAATGGCTGATCACTTTCAAAATGTTCCTTGTTAGTCAACTTCAAAACAAGTACCTCGTTTGTTGCTATATATCGGTGCTTTGAGAGCAGCAATATCAACGTTGAAAGCTCAGATTTGAGTCCACGTCCAAGGTAGAGCTTTGCAATTTTGGCGGAAACAAGTTCTTGAAGCACATCGAAAAAATCAACTATAGCCTTGATGAAATTTGAAAGTATATTAAATCATATTATATTCTGTTTGCTAGAAGTTACTCATTGTACAATTTTCCTTATTTTGTTCAATTTCAGTTCAAGCATTTGCTTAGGCCAAGAGGCCAAAGCTCTGGTTTGGAGATGGACACAAATTTGAGCTTTAAAAATAAATATTTCTGATCTCAAAGCACCAATACCAACAAATGAGGCAGCTATCTTTTTTTCAAGTTAGCTATCGAGGAACATTTTGAAATTGGTTAGTCATTGATTAAAGCTAAATTCACAACGCTGGAGGCAACCAGATCTGTATACTTTTTGGGACACCTGGTATTTTGAAGTATGGTTCGCTTAAAGATTTAAAACAAGAACATCGCCTTATATTTTATGTAGAAGAAAAACTTAAGAGTCTTAACGAAGTGAAGTTCTACGTCTAGAAAGAATCTATAGGGTTATGTAATTTATTTTCATGCTGAATAATGCTTGTTCAAAGAGGTACAGCACCTGGATGCATTTTATCATGGGCAGTGGGACACCGTTATGCTTCAGCTAGTTTGCTTCTGCGGAGGAAAATATGTATAGATCTGCAGAGGAGGTTTTGAACGCTACCTCCTCCGTGGAAGCAACCGTGGAACTATACAAATTTTTCCTCTTCGGAAGCATACAGCTGCGGCAATCGAGCACAGCACAGGTGCGGTGTCTATACACCCATGGTTACCCTTCCCGTGAAAGTCAACGTGTATGGACCTCTTGACATGCTTACGAAATGAGATCGAGAAGTTAGTGGAATGAATTTATCATATAGTAGCCGTAGTTATAACGTAACTGCTTCAGTAGTATTGATTAATGATACATTTGATCGTGATTACAGTTGTTCTCGTTGTTCATCAAATCAGTGATCAATGTTCTAGTGATCCATGCGATTCATACAGTAATGTCGATTAGTGATGCAGTGCTTGACAATCATTCTTTGGTTGTGATGCATTTAATCATCGCTGCTAACGATAGTATCTGACTTATTTTCATTGCACTAACACGGAATTAATAATGGTATCAGTTCTAATAATTTTTGAAATAATTGACAAAATATGTTTGATATCCAGCTTGCTGAATAAGATTTTAACTTCGACAAATGATAGAGCATTGCAATTTCTAGTTTGCGGAAGGCTTTCACTTCCGTTATATTTACCGTTTGACTGTACAATCAAATGAAAGCGGTATTACAAGCCACTAAAACTACGTATAAGCAAAGTTAGGAAAGACATCATGTCCTAAACAGATGGCACTGAAATTGAAACTGAAATTATATGAAACTGAAACTGTTTGGTCCATGGCGCTTTGCCGTTTGCCCTGTGGCGGAACAGCACTTGCTCAAGATTGAGGCGGCTGGGGGTGCAGAAATCGCAGCAATACAAACACTGACAAAAAATTTTTTTCAAAGCATCAATAAACAACATTTATCATCACACATTTACACTAAATTTTTGTCTCTATTCCTTTTTGTCTGTTTGTTCATCCTGTCCGGCCTCGATTTTAGCAACATTCTCTTCTCTGTGATTTGGAAACTGCTCCCATGGCGTTCTAAGATCGAATTTTCTGAACTCTTGGGCTAATTCGATTGGTTCTTGGACGATACGCTTTAATTCATCATCATACCTCAGCTAGAATTTAGATTGAACGCATTATAAGTTTTAAAACAATCCACGCGATAGCATTGTGCTGCATTTTTTATATACAGTGAAGGGAGTGTAGATTCTCATTAGCTCATTCAAAATATAATAAAATAGGGATATGTTCTCAAAAAAAGACATTCGCTTGAACGTTTCGGCGTAAGCCTTCATCAGTAATGACCTTTCAAAATTAGAAGGAGCATACATACAGATCTCGAAATTCAAATACAATACAAAACAATAGCCTAAGTGGGGGCCTACCTAATACAATACATCACAAAAGGTGTTAAAGTAACGAGCGACTGTTAACAGAGATGGCAGGAGGAAAATCAAAGAAAGCGCAATTATATACGCATATATGCAGTGTATTTATAACTACTTTGCAAAGGCCTTAAATAAATGAGTCTCGTCCAAATTAATATTAAGATATTAAAACTTTCGGGAAAACTTTGCAAGCTTTTAACCAACAAAACGTACTGTATGTTTGCAATGTTTTGAAAATTTAAGTTGTGCAGCTTCTAAACAGTAGCATGGCCTGTCCAGGCTAATGACATAGGCAGTTCTTGATAAAACTTCATTAAAGTTAAATTATTAGAAAAGAGTAAATGAATAGTCCAAAATGCTGTTAATCATCATCAGGTTAAATCAAATGTAGGAAAAACATTTTATAGTAGCCAATTCCAATTGTCAATCTGTTGAGATTTAGACCATGTTTACGCTGTACGGTTTTGATCCGTTACAAAATTGTGTTGGTGCAGTAGCGTTTACATTGCTCCAGAACAAAATCATTCTATAGATATAAGGAACATAAGTGTTATGGATTAGCAGGAACAGTGTGAATGGGAGGCTGATCCATGACACCCATGCTAGGGATCCAAAATCGAACCCGTACAATGTAAACAGGGTCTTAGGCTGACTTCCATCCGTTTTCAGAAACAGTCAGTCAAATTTTCTAAAATCTAAAAAATGTATTACGCCACGTGGAGTGCAAAATATGAGTGCCATCCTTACCTCTGTAAAACCAGAAAGAGGGAAGTCCCTTCTTTGGGGATGTCCTTCAAAGCCATAGTCTGTAAGTATTCGCCTCAGATCTGGATGATTTGCAAAGAAGACACCATACATATCCCATACCTAAACCAAAAATAAATCATATTAAACAAAATCTGAGAATCAACGAGTTGAATAGCTTTCATTGTCTACCTTTTTGAAAATGATACACTGATAAGAAACAACTTTACGAGAAACTCAGACACTTCAAGGGAATCAACATGGATGAAAACAGGCCCTAGCCTACGCATAGACCCATTATCCCAAAGGAGGAAAGGGTGTACGAAACAAAGAGCAAAAGCTTGCTACTGAGGTTTCTAGATTTCTGGAAACTTAATTTATGCAGCCTTTCTTTCAACCATAGAAATATTTCTATTTCTATGGTTTCAACGCGTTTCACAAATAATCTGAAAAGGGGATTAGAATGATTTTAATTGGGCGGCCGTAGCAAGCCTTTGCTCTTTGTTTCGTAGACCCTTTCCTCCTTTGGGATAATGGGTCTACGCGTAGGCTAAACAGGCCCAGGCCACATTAAAGATTTAGCCTACTGAATTGGTAACTTCGATACATGCCATTTCAATTGGTAGCTCAAGAAATGGGTGTGTACTGTAGGCGTTTTATTTCGCCTATTTATAATGGCAACTTGACATAGCTATGTCTTTTCCCTTTAATACTTGCTAGAAACAAAAATAGAACAAAAGGTATGTCAAGAAAGGACGTTGCTCTGTAAGAAGTTGAAAATGCCGTAAGTTCACACTACTCCATTTTCAGATGAATGCACTACGAATACGATAGGCATTCACACTGCTCCACCAAAACGGTGTTGTTAAACCCCTTTTAAAAAAGCATTTTCTTAGTACCTGTCAGAAAGGCACCAATCACAGGCCATTGTAATCAACAGCCAGTACAAAGAAATACAAAATGTGTCTTTGTTTTTGGCATTTACACTGAAAACTAAGCATGTTCAAAACCCATCGTTTTCAAATTTATCCATTTTCATTTTTCATTGGCGTATTTGAAAGCTCTATTTTCACAGCGATGCAGTGCGAACAGGGCTCTAGTTAGCCATCAGTTTGATAAAAATATGATGATTTGTTGGTAACCTGGACAAACAATTATCAAGATTTGGAAAGATAGTATGCAAAGTCAAAGAATAAAATTTGTTCTTCGTACCTCCCTTTCCAACCAATTTGCTGCCTGGAAAAGTGGAACTGCTGAGTCTATTGGTGTTAGTTCATCAGCGTAGGTCTTTACTCTGATTCTTGTATTGTATCTTAGTGATAGAAGGTTATAGACAATCTGAAAATTGAAACAAAAACGAATTCAGTTTATCAGCAATAATCTACAGACACAATTTTGAATTTATTGATTCATTTTTGTGTGAATTACATCATCTTTTTTTACGTTCAAGGTTAAACATTTACTTACCAAATGAAACATCTTCAGGATATCAATTAAAAATAAATGCAAATCATATTTAATTGAAATGAAATTGACAGTCCAGTACGTGGGGTTGGAAAGGAGTTTAATTGAGTTGAAAATGAATCGTGAATGATTTGAAATATACTGGACAGTCAATTTTATTTTAATCAAAAATGATTTGAGTCTTAATGTCTGGCCTTTTGGCCTTTATCAAATATAAATGTGCTTTTTGAATGATTCAGAAATAAGTCAAAAGTTTGCCGCCTCCTCTTGGCCTTACAATAAATGAATATCCAAATGCATACTCACCTCAAATCTATATGGCCTTGTAGGCACATCAAGTGCAGTGATATCCATCAGTTGTTTAAACTGTGCATTTGTATGATCTCTTAGAAATTCTAATATGGGCAGTACACCCTCTGGAGCAATTAGAATCTCTAGTTCATTGCCAGAAACTACCTGAGCACCTTGTACAAACTTAGGCATGGCTTGTGATACATATTGTCCAAATTCAAGCAGTTTTGTCTTCTGTGCACTTTCTACATTGATGGAAAACATTAATTGTTCAGAGTATAGTCTTAAAATTGGTGATGCTTACATGTGTGGTTTGAAAGATTAAGATGCTCTTACAACTAATCTGGGAATAAAAGCATTAATCTGCCAAGCATTTTCATCAGACACATGGTCACAATTAGTCATCAGAAAAGATTCAAAGAAGAAAACTGTCTTTCCCTCAGAATAATCTGCTGATTTGCTATGTCTGCTGTTGGATGAAAAAATTTAGCATATCTCTCTGTTACTTGAGGTGATTTTTAAGCACTTATTAAATACTTTCTGCATTAAGCATTATTAAATTAAAAAATGGATCTATCTTGACATCTACTGTACCATCCGTAGCTTCAGAATTTTCCGTCATGGGCTGAGCCTTTTTGGAGAGTAACATTGTATAAAGAATAAACTGGAGAACAAATTTAACATTCCAATGGCTTAATGTATGTCCTGTATGATTCACAACATTTTCATAAAATTGTTGGTTACGTTTTACCTTGGGTACCAACAGCATTGCTGCATAATCTTATTGCTTGTGGAAGTTTCTGTGAGAGGGCAGCAAGAGCGTTTCTTGCTCGTCTTGACTGGGTACCTATTAAATGAAACAACATTGTTTATTAGGTGGAGATATTCTTTATGCTCTGGTCTACTGATTGATATGATCAAATTACATATAATTCCGGCTGATATAGGTATTAAATAACAAACATTGATTTGGTACAAAAGTGTAGAAATTGTCAGTCTTTCGATCCTAGGTAGGAAGGTGAAGTTGCGGTTTTCAGCGCCAAGCGCTTGGATTGCAAAGAAGAATAGGCTTAATCGAGTCCGTGACCCCTTGTCATGACGCTCAAGTGGTGGGGCTCTACCGGGTATCGCACCTTGTCTGCCTGATTGCTCTGGATGCAAAGTCAGTGGATTACACCACTGCGCGCCACAACACCTTCAAGTTCAACCTCCTCCAGATTGCAAACTTTGCAAAGTGCGCGCGGAATTCATGTTTTTATTCTTTTCATTAATCATTTTATATCAAAAGAAATAACAAGCATGGCATGGCCTCTTTTATATTAAATTAGGCTTATTAAAAATGTTTTTTGTTTTCCATGTGAAAAGAAGGGTCTAAAAGGCTAGCTAGCTGCGCTGCATCAGAAAGGCTTTCCGAGGGCCTAAAAAGAAAACTGCACCATAGATTTATCTTACCACTTCTAACAGTGAATTTGCCAATAGTTCCAAGCCGAGCAGTTGCAGACAGACTTCTTATGAAACTGCTGGTGAACGCCATCTTGAAAATCCAGGAGAAACAGTAGCCTCGTCTGCGTCTCTGCCTCGATTCAAAAATTTACGAAAACTATTGTTCTGTTGTTGCTGTTGTATTGATGATGGCTGACCCAAAAACAAAAAGTTGAAAGAAGAGCATGCCAGAGCAAAGAAAAAACAGAGAGTAAAAGAAATGTAAAAACAAGACAAGAGCATTCTGAATTTGGTTTCTGGTACTCTGACACCATGGAGAGACAAAAGCATCATAAGAATAGTTCAAAGCTGTTTCCTGACTGCAATGTACGTGAAGAAAGGGAGGATAAAAGGCATAAAAAATAGAGTGATCTTATGATATAAAAAGAGAATGGGCCCAAATTTCAACCACCAATAGCTATATACCTTCTTTATAGTGTTTGACCGTGTTTTCTTTATATAAACCACCAATGAATTTACAAACTAAGTCAGGGTGCATCTGCATCTATGCAATCCAGCAATATTAAATATGTACTGTTGTTGCGTTTGTATATATTTTGTCTCATGTTGACCAGAATACAGTTAATCCAGACTAAAATTTGTCTTCGATTTTCATGCCGATAGCTCCAAGAAAATTTCTTTTCAACTGAAAAACCTTTTTTGGCCGGAAGTAATGCAGAAGTTGCATGTTTTAAGAGTGGGGGCACTTTTTGATCACGGAATTGAGAAGCTGCCATCTAAATTAAGATTAAAGAACACTACCATTTGCCCTAAAAATAGAGGATTATAAATCCCATTTTGATACTTCTATGCCAATATCACTTGTCATCTTTTGGGTGGAAGTAAAAGAGGCTTGAAATATTTGCAAAATATGATAATTGAATATGAGGTGGCTCAAGCCAAAGTGGAACCTGGGTGCGCCGTGCGCCACAGATACACGCCAATTATTTTGTTCTATTGTTATTTCCATTGTT
The DNA here is from genome assembly GCA_004194395.1 of Aurelia aurita complex sp. Pacific. Classification (NCBI taxonomy): domain Eukaryota; kingdom Metazoa; phylum Cnidaria; class Scyphozoa; order Semaeostomeae; family Ulmaridae; genus Aurelia; species Aurelia aurita complex sp. Pacific. Next base: position 257,284 of record REGL01000049.1, read on the forward strand.
TAGATTGGGTCTGTGGGCCACAGACCTGTGGTGCACCATACGCCGATTCTAGTCTGGGGCTCAAGTAGGAATGTTTTTACCAGTCCTGTTAGAAATGCATTTTCAAAATATGTTGTTTGTTTTTTGCAGGCCAGCTGTATGGGAGTAAATTCAGATGGTACTAAGGCTCTTCTAGCAGGGTATGTAAAGTACTAGCAGCCTTTGTTCCCAAAAAATTTCAGAGATTACAATGGTTTTTACCCTATAGTGGTTGGGCTATCTGACACGTCCTATTTTGGTTGGTGGTGGGGGGGGGCAAAAAGCTCCCCTACGTAACTCTTGACTGGTAGTAGATAGAGCAACCAGATTTGGTGTTCTAACAGCCCCAGGCACGTAGTTTATGGGAATATAAAAATTAATCTAAAATTAGCCGCCATTATTGCTTGCATCAGCATTTTTCTTTGTGTTGTCAAGAAAAGTGGTAAAATCGGCCAAAATGAGGAAAACCGCGATAAAATTTGATTTGGAGCACAATTTCCGTCCAAACATGAGAATTATAAGATAGATTACATTAAATAACACTCCCTGCAAAATATATTAGCAAAATATTGCCATTTTGCTACTTTTTTCACAAAAGTTAAGATTCGAGAATTGGCGATTTGGACGGAGTCAGTCCCGGAAAATTATCTCCTTCCCCCTCATTTGTCAAAGTATTTTATGAAACTTCATGAGTCGTTGCACAATAAGTAGCAGCAAAAAGTCAGAATGTTTCCAGGCCATAATTGTTCTCCTGGCAGAGTTATAACAAAAAGTCTACAATAATTGCCCTTCCCCCCAACCAATATAGGGTTAAAGTATTTTCAGAATTTTTCTTGGATGAGTTCTTGAAAAAAGGCTGTCTAATTCTGAAAATATGGAATATTCTGAAAATTCTAGCAGTAGAATCGTGGCAAAGGAGCAAGAAATTTCTTTCAAGATGCTCCATCCTAAAAATTCTTGAACTAGGTCATAGAATTTTACATCAAACTTTTTAAAGATTTGGAACCAAATATACAGTAGATAAAATTTTTTCCCTACAATGTTAGAGTTGTTTACACCCATTTCAAGTCATGTGATCAATCTCTTGATAAAACATCTTTTTATTTCTCTAACATATTTCGTGCCATGCAAACTTGTGCCATGAGTGCAAAAAGTAGCATAATACTGAAACTTCCCAAGAGTATGGTTACGTGATTTGAAATGGGTAAAACAAACCTTTGCCGATTAAGTCTATCCAGCAGTTTGAGCTCTAAATCTCTTCTTCCTCGTATCTTAGTTTTATGATAAATGGAATTAATCTGCTTCACAAGCAAAAACAGGTCATCCCCTGAGATTGCAATTTTTATCTGTCTTTGATCTTGTGAAAGTTATTGAAACAAAATGAAGTTGAGCCATTTTTAATGAATATCTTCCAGACGCAGAGGCTTTACACTGATAAACTTGGATGACCCCAACCTACCATACAAGAGGAATACTCATAATCATAAATGGGAACCTAGCGTTTTGGAATGGAATCCTTCTTATCACAGCAGTGACCTGTTTGCAACTGTAGTAAGTAGCAATATTTCAATTTACTTTCATTGATTTTTTAGTTGAAATAAAGCACTAACATCTATCCAGTAAATTGTTTTTCTTAGCCTCCTTGTGCAGCCTCTTCTGGCACTAATCCTTGTGCACAGAAACATTTGAAAGACTATCATCTTTTAGAATATAAATTCTTAAGAAATTAAAGAAAATTCTTAGGGCAGGAAAACCGTGTTAAGGTGCATACAGTAAGAGCTCTATTATGCCCCCCTCTGTATTAAGCCCCCCTCTCTAATAAGCCTTACCCCTCTGAGCCAAAATTTGTAATAAGCCCCCACTCTCTATTAAGCCCCCCCCTCCCACTTATATCAAATTCCAGAGGTTACGAAAGATTTTCTATTTATTTAGCTGAATAAGTTTGCATGTTGATGTTGTTTGGTTTGAGATAAAACGGTGTCAAATTTACGTATTTGACTTGAAAGCTATCATATATATCCTTGTAATTTGATTTTGTGAATAAGCCCCCCTCTCTTATGAGCCCCCTCTCTTTTAAGCCCCCTCTGGAGTGTCCAAAATTAAATAAGCCCCCAGGGTCTAATAGAGCTTTTTACGGTAATGCTTGTACTGTAACCTTGGCTTGCAAGTTTTATGTATTTTAGCACACTTAAGAGCTTCACGCACAGTGGACCAGAATGCTAAGTTTTGGAAATAAGTCTTTAAAACAGGAATATGGCAAGATAATATGGTGATTTATAATCAATCGATAGATATAAAAAAGCGGAGTTTGAAAATTGAGACACATTTGAATTTTGGGGTAAGAAAAGGGGGTTTAGTCCCCTGGGAATTCTAGCAACTTCTTTGTTTCGAATCTTGCAAACATCAATCTTATATCATCTGAGAGTCCATTATCTCCTGATGCCAAATCTGAAAACCGCATGTTCATATCATTTGTGCTTCTAAAGTTACAAGTCATATTTAACAGACAGATAATAGATAGATCTGCTATGGGCAGTAACCTACACTAGGATTCAATCTTTGGTAAATAATTCCAAAATGATGCAATTTACAAGAAATTGAACTACATATTCGAAATCAGGAGCAAATGTGCTTTCAAATGATGTAAGATTGGTGTCGGTACGATATGAAACAAAAAAGTTGCTAGAATTCCCAGGGGACTAAAGCCCCTTTTCTTACCTCAAAATTCAAATTCATGTCGATTTTCAAACTCCGCTCTTTGAGATCTTTCTATTGATACCTGTTTGACCATACTTTGATGAAAATTACAAACTTTATAGCAAAAATATTTTTTGTCCATCTACTTTTTGGGATACAATACAAAAACATTATATAGGAGGACATTATATCAAACATAGCATTGCTGCTGCACAATCATAAGACCTGAGAGCATTTTGAAGAATATCGCCAAATATCATTGAGTTTAGGGGGCCCGTTGTGCAGGGATTGGACTCTAATTTGCATGTGAATTGAAAATATTTGGTAAGAATTGCCTATAACATGGATAAAACCATGGTTATTTGCCTCCTACGACCCTAAAATTGCTATTTTCTCAGGAATTGTCGTATTTTGAAGCTATTGAGTGCTAATTCTAAATAACCCCTTAATTCAGTCTATCAAAAGTCATTTGTAAAGGTTCTTTGAGCTATTCATACCTGCATAGGAATCATTTTGTGAACTTAGGTTGTTACCGAGAGAACAATCATTGGGTTTTTTTATGGGTAGGGGTAGCCGTTGATAAAGTATAGTATGGTTCTCTTAGTGCTGACCAAATTCATAATTGTTATGCATCATTCGAAAGCTTATTGAATAAGCTTTCCAAATATCATATGGTTTAGGGGCCCATGGGTCGGGATCGGACCCTAATTTACATTTTAACTGAACGTATGCGAGTAAAAACAGAGGCAATAACATTGTGTCTTTGCCTCGGACGACCCTAAAATTCGTATTTTCCTCATAAATGTTTGCCTTTTCAAGCCCTTTAAATGCTAATTTTGAGCAATTCATCCATCTAATCCATCAGAAACCAGTTCTGAAGGTTCTCTGAGAAACTTTATGCTTCTAGTGTTGATTTTGTGGAGACAGGTGATTTTTGTGAAATAATGTAACCAAAGTTATGAGTCCTCTGATCTTTGATAAACCCCATCACTTCAAAACACCATATTTTTACCTAGAAAAGAGATACTGACATGCGGTTTTTTGCATTTTTTCCGTCTAATACTTGTGCTTCAAATAAATAATGTAAACTGCTATAAAAGAATAAAAATTTTTTTGACTTATTTCCATCCCTGGGTCCACTGTGTCACGATGGCTTAAAATATGATGTTTTATTCATATTGTTGTAGTTGAATCAGAAAGTAGAAATTTGGAGCTGCAAAGAACTTGGAGACTCACCAAGACATGTACTTGGTAGACATACTCGCATTGTCAGGTAAGTAATACCATTGTTCCTTCTTTTAATCATAACCTTGCTATGTATCTGCAAAATTTAATGTTTCTATCATATTTTAAACTTTGATGATTCCATTCTGTTTGCTTTGAGTAACTGCTCCTTGTGCGAGTCTCTTCATCACTTCTGACTCACAGTATTATTTATGCAGTTGTCTTTTGAACAGGAAATAAAAGATTTATTTCTTCATTGTGTATATATCATATATTATATAGTATGTTGGGAGGTCTTTGAATGGTTAGGCCCTCTTCAACGGTACACTTTATATAGTATGTTGGGAGCACATATATCATACCGGGTGAGTAAAAATAAAGAATCCCCGTTTGAAAGGCCACTGCTTCAAAGCGATAATATTCAAAACTATCTCATTTTATTGCCAATATGTTCAATCAGGTTCAGTAGTTTACCCAGGTTTTATCGGCCATTCCTTCCCGTTGATATGGCAGATATTCTGAAGAAGGCCCTTCCAAAAGCCTGCAAAATGAGTGAAAACGATGAGCAAATTTTCCTTGGTTTTCCTTTCTAAAAATGATGACACTCGCATGTATTCATGTATTTTGTTCTCTTGGGAGAATGGATTCCCCCTGAATAGGTTATTGATACCAGGGGGGAAGACTTTCCCGATATCAAATATTTCCCGATATCATCGTCTTGATATCCAAGGAGCCATGCCCTTTGAAACGGGGATTCTTTTTATTGACTCACCCCGTATATATTATATATTGTACATATATCATATATCATATATTATATGTTTCTTTAGTGACCTCAACTGGAAGACATCAGATACTGAAGATCTCTCAAGAATATTGCTTACATGCTCCATGGATACTTACATTTACTTATGGGACCTCAGGTACATTCTAATTATTGTTCTTATGCGAATAAGAACAATCCTGCCGGAAGAAACTGTTGTGGAACAAGCCAGTCTTTCCAAAATATTAGATATCTGACAGCAAAGATCAGTTCTCTTTCTCCCATTGTGAAATCATTCCAACATTCTATCGGAGGATATCAGAAACAGAAATATCACAAAGAGTACTGATGACATCTATGATTTTGATTAATTCACTTTAAATTATTCACATAAGGCAATTTTAACATTAGCAGCAATGGATAATTTGTTTCTAATTTTAATCTCGAATGGAGTCCAAGTTTCTTCCAAGGGTATAAGCCAATTTTTCTGTTTTGTAATTTCTAAGAGGCCTTTTTGTTTTGTAGGGAACACAAGCGGCCTGTGCAGACATTCACAACAGTTGGTAAGTATTCTGGTAAATTTGCTCATAAACAACACTGAAAAGAATAATTTTATTTGTTTGTCAAGTCCTAAAAAACCAGAATCCTACACAGGACCTGTTATTGGCTAAACTCAAATAACCATGGTTCTGATAGATATGCAGGTTTTCCTTTAATTCTCAACAATCGTAGATTGGAACTATCATAAAAATTCAAGCCAGGAAAGATGTTTAGTTCCTCTGTTTACAAATACAATAGGCTAGTAATAGAATACCCAGACTCCTTCAGCGTGGGGCTTTTATCTCCGTTGATTCTCTTTAAGTAAAGTAGCGTGTAAAAACGAAACTTCTTTGAAAATGAAACTGCCTTTCCTTGGTCATTCATTAGAAAGAACAACTTAACTTTCGATTCACTAAAGGATAGTTTAAGTACCAACAAATTACATGCTCCGTCATTCATGTGGGATGTGGGACTCTGATCGTATTAGTGCGACGGTATTCACGCGTGACATCATATCGTAGATAGTTTATCCTTAAGTGCTGGACTCACTCTCACTCCGTCTGAGCTGTTTCTGATACCTTGGCAAACATACTTTACAGAATATACAAAGTAATGGATCTGCTATCGTCTTGCATCCCATAAGACAAATCACAATGTTATAGAAATTATGCTGTGTGCCTTCGCAGTGATCCACTCGTTCATAGTTCAGGAAGGAATACAACATGAACGGATAGTTAAAAGTCAGATAGCTCAAGATTAGGCCAAAGCTTAGGCCAAGATCGTAATATTCTTGGCGCAATTCCAGAGCGCGTCGTGTGCTCAAGAACAGCCCACGGCCAAGTGAACGCAGACTTCGACCATTATAATCTCGAGTAAATGCTCGATGCATTACACAGCACATGATAAAGTGCAGGAACATTGCTACGAAGGAGGTCGCTGCGAAGCATAACGGAATAATCTTTGTCAGCATTATATCACGTATGCCATCGTAGAGATCGAAAATGCCCAACGCCACAGATAACGGTATGCATCCAACCCATATGAACGTAATAATGATAATCATGCCACATTTACTTGCACAACATTTCGTACACGTGCCTGAACACGTGGTTATCATTCGCTCGATCGTCAGGATTATTATGTTGAGCATATTGCAGTATATGCCGAAAGTGAAGGCTGCAAAGTTCGTTGACGCATTGTCGGTGAGAAACATTGGAATGACACTCCTTGATAGCAGGACGAAGATTAATGCAATGTCACTGCATGATAGACTCAGCAAAAGTATTCTGAATGCTCTATTTTCCTTCTCCCTTAATATGAAAGGCAATAGGATTGCGTTTAGTATGAAACCAAGCGCACATATTGTGGCGATGGGTGCTAAACAGATCTCCAGCATGATGTATGTAGCCTTGCGTCTCATTCAATGAAAATCCTTTCTTTAAACCTGTTGATTTTGTGGATCTTGACGTTGTATTCATAACCAGCAACTCAATACAATTTTAAGTCACTCAGTTGCAGCCTTTAGCATTTCATGCTGTTAGCCAACTCTTATGACTTTGAAGGCCTGCTAGTAGAAAAATATGAATGTTAGTTTACAAACATAGGGCATAGGGAGATATGATAATAATAATAGGTGTCAGCAGAAATAAAATCAACACATTAAAAAGAGGTTAATCGTTGCACAACTTAGTCAAAAAAGTTTGAGTATATCATTAACAACAATATAACAAGATTNAATTTTAAGTCACTCAGTTGCAGCCTTTAGCATTTCATGCTGTTAGCCAACTCTTATGACTTTGAAGGCCTGCTAGTAGAAAAATATGAATGTTAGTTTACAAACATAGGGCATAGGGAGATATGATAATAATAATAGGTGTCAGCAGAAATAAAATCAACACATTAAAAAGAGGTTAATCGTTGCACAACTTAGTCAAAAAAGTTTGAGTATATCATTAACAACAATATAACAAGATTTACCCAATTCGTTGCAATAAATAAAACGCTTCTTTAATTTCAGCACCAAGGAGTTTTATCCAGAACATTTATTGTAGGATATTAAAGGCAGTCTGTCACGCATCTGATTGGGTGATAATGACAACACAAAGAATAGGCTGCTGACTCTACTGACTTTCTACGACCGTAGAAAGTGATAACGATCAACTCTCCTTTATCTAAACGCACAGATTCACAAAGACATCCATTGTGTTGAGCTCTGACTTTATTGCAGCCAATCAGATCCGCGACAGACTCCCTTTAAAACTGAGGTACAATCAGTTTACCGGACTTGAATCCACGCGAAATACAGCTTAAACCATTAGCATATTTTCTTGGTAACTAAGACAGCATAGATTTTGAAAGCAATGTTACGTTTATGCAAATCTCATAACCAAGGTATCACAATTGTCTTCACAATTTTAGAGGCCTATATAGATTTTAAGCATACGATCAAACTAAATTTAGAGGCTGTAGGGCTGCTAAAGCACGAAAACATTTGGCGTGATGAGTGAGCAATATTCGATCGTGCAACTGCAATTAATTTTATTACAAAGTATGAAGATGAGTAAAATTCCAGAAAACGTAAGAGTAAATATATGCGGCCTAAATTTGATTTTGTTCTGTTTTTATTGAAATTTGCGTTCTTCAATTCTTCAAGCGAAGTTCATCTGAAGTCTTCTTCGTTGGATGGAATTAATAACATGAATACATTGATAGAAATTGTGCTCGAAATAATAAAAATTTGCCAATCAGACAGTAACACGATCGTTCACATGTTCGTTGAAGATAGATGCTATAAGAGTCGGATGAAAAAAAACGGAAACGCTTCATAGAACATTTACCTATCTTAGGCAAAAAATAAGACTTTACCTGGACTTCCCTTGCAACTTGTTCATCATTAGTAAACGCAAACTTCAGTAAAAATAACTTGTAATCAAATTTACACCGTAGATATTTGCTCCTACGTTTTCTGGAATTGTACGCATCTTCATTGAAAGTATACTTTGCAATAAAATTAATTGCAGAACCAAATATTGTTCTATTTTTACTCCAAATGTCGGAACTATTTGCCTGATATTTTCGTTTGATACAACTCACAGCAAATCGTCAGATAAGCTACCGTTTTGAAGCTATTATCATGTGTAAGAATAACGTACAGTAAAACCTATAATGCCCGATTTGCAGTATTTTGAATCTTTTCATTTTAGAACCAATTACCTGAGAAATTGTATTCCTTGAAAACGATTTGGGGCTCATCTGTGCATGCTGCTTTGGTAACATCAATCGAAATGACACTTTGATGTGGACACAAGTCCAAAGGGTCTCAGTGTGCTCAAATTTATTTTGGTATTTTTGACGTCCAAATCGGTCCAAATCTTTACATTTTACTATTTTTGGTTTTGGTAATACATACCTTGCATTCCACGCTTAAAAAGTTTCTCGAAGTTGCCCATCCTTCATATTCTCTCTGATAAAATACAGCAAATGTCAGCTCTTTATTTCTCTGTCTGTTAATCAAAATTCAATGTGCATAGATTTTCCCAGGACTATTTGCTTGAATTCTCAGAATTGTCTTTATTTCATTAAACCGTTTTTGAAGAGCCTAACAGCAGTATTCCTAACGTCGTTCTTTGAAAATGCATTTTTCGTGTTTCTTCCTTTTAAATCTTCGAAACTAAACCCATTGAGGTTCTTGCAAGGAATAACCTAATCACTTTTGTACTGATGCTCTATTAAATACTTTCTCACGTACGGGGGACTTGAAGAGGCAAATTCCAACGAAACATTGATTTTGTAATCAATATGATAAATAATGTATTATGTCAGTTTACCCCCTGCTTATTCTATTCTCTACCCGATTAATAATTGAGAAGCTACTGGTGCTGCCAAACCCACAACTGTATGGGGTCTGCCCTTAAATGAGTTTCTTTCATTAACTTCATAAGTTGTTTTTGAATTCTTCTAATTTTAGCAAATATAGGTTCGTTAGCAACTGCATGTGACATCTTCGTATATTATGCTTTGGCCTAACATGGTTTAAAGCCAAATGGAATCTAAATTCATTTCCTAACTTCATTCCCTGAATTCGATTTCTGCATAAAATAATTAACGTTAATTTCTTTCATGAAATTCAGGCAAAGGAATTACACTCTGTACTCTTAATTGAGACTTTTATGCTGAAATTCTGCAAAAGTTATGATACAACAAGAACGACACTTCAAGCATTTGGCAAACAAAGACAGATATTTAAACAAACAAATGTTTTAAATACACGCAATTTTTATAAGAAACCGCTTGTAAGGAGCTCAAGAAACTCCAATGCAGTGCTGGGGAATATAACTTAAGAAACTGTTTATTTTCATAAAGGAAGTCTCAAGCATGCTTTAGCTTTATTTACTTGTTTCACATATCGTATTAGTTGGAAGGTACTTGAGTGATGGCTAAACATTGGAAAACTTTTTACAGGGCTTATGAAGCTAAGAATCGTTTTGAAATGTTTAGAATGGCACAGGCAGTAAACATGAAGATTAGAATTCGCAAGAAGCTCTGAGTACTCAAAATTCTTGGTTTCTTATAAAGAAAGTAAACACAAAAATATGTGGTATTTCTAGGGTTGTGTAAACATTGACATTTCTATTTTATCGTTGCTTTTAAGAACAAGAAATTCTAAGAAAGTGATCCGTTGATGCATTGAGGAATGACGTTTCATTATTAATATAATTTCCAATTTTCCAACACTTTAAAAATCATTTAAGTCTTGAAAGTGTCATTAACTTAAAATGCCGATATTTAAAACACTCCTGATTTGTCGTCGTTGTAACCATATGTTTCATCTTACATACATCATATATTTATCTAAGAGTGCTAACTCCGCTAATAATCTATCAAGTCATCTAGAATTCAGGTCAAATTATTTATCTGTATCATATCCAGCATAAAGTAGCATTATTCAGCTTTAGGGCTTATCTAGCAGTTCGGTATTAGCATTTTAAGCCTGTTCTCACACGTAGATATTTATAAAGTTTAGGATCATCCCTAAAATGTCGAAAGAAATTCAAAATTTATAAAACAAGCAAAGGTCATCTGCTGTGTGACCCAATACGTGTATTTTTCGCTGAATG
>REGL01000049.1:271573-284075 GCA_004194395.1 Aurelia aurita complex sp. Pacific
ATAAAGTGTACCGTTGAAGAGGGCCTAACCATCCGAAGAAAACAGGCATCAATTTGGTCTTTTGCGCTTTTTATTCTTTATTTCAGTGCTGACTGGTTTCGCCCACTAGGGCATCTTCAAAGCAACTCTTTTTTACTCTTTTTTATATATTTCTACCTAGCATTCGAAGGTAGCTTGAGGACGCTGAGAAGCTAAGCTTATCGAAGCAGCGTCCTGGTCCTTCCTCTCGATGTGACCACACTTCGTGATTCCTTTAGCCTGGAATTACAGAGAGTTGGCGACTCTCCTCACTCTACGTAGCAGGTTCGGCAGGGCGGGGACTCGAACCACCAACCTTCAGATTGGTAGTTAAGCATGCTATCACTGAACCATCCCAACTGCTTTTTTCTTTACTGTTGATGAAGGGTTAACCCTGAAACATCTAGTCTTTTAAGCTCCAGGCTATATACTATTTGTAATGTTATTTTATGTACTCATCGTTTGGTATAGCCGCACGTGCAAACAAGCAACCTATATCTGATACCGTATATCGGACAACGAATGGATAAAGAACAGACTTTTCTTACAAACTTAGTGAAAAAATTCACTCGCTGCGCTGTTTGAAAATTTTGGAACACCTTTCCGATCACATGCCCTTCTATCATTTATTTTGCTGTTTCTCCTTTAATTTTATGACATTGAATAGTTTTATCATGGTAAAAACTTGTCAAAAGCCAACTGATTTATCATATTGTGTAATTTTTAGTTACTTTCATTATAAGTCGATTGATTCATTATTCGATACATCCAACTATTGATTTATTGATCCACCAATTAATAAACACTTTCAAATCGATTACAGGCTTGCAGTGAGCACTCAGATCGTCACCATCAACATCGTAGCATCACAAGCACATCATCCCCTCCCGGCAGCCCCCCTCTTTCACCCATACACAAGAACATAGAGCTTGAAATTAAGAAGGCTATGGAAGAGGAGCACACGGGGGTATCATCAAGTTATGCAGAAATGCCTCAAGATTATGAGTTATCAAAATCACATGGAGACAAGGAATATGAACACAAAGGAGAAGGGGAATTATTGAAAGAATTGCAAAAAGAATTTGATTTGATTAATATCAATAATCCGATTGTTTCCTTTGAAATGGTGTGTATATCATTTTGTAATTATCTAGCAAAGTGCAGTATATTTGCCATAATCTTCTGAGGTACACTGTGATTCAACTCATTCGTGGAGCTGTGAGCAATTGCTTCTCCTTCACAGAGAAATAATGTCGCCTAACAGTGGCACATAACAGTGGCACTAACAGTGGCACTAACAGTGGTCTTGCGCACATTACATGATTTTCTTGCCGAAGAATTCTTTTTAATTTCTTAAGAATTCTTGTTTGAAAAATTTACTGTCTTTCATATGGCACAAAATTTTTTATCATAATGTGAAGAATTCTTGAAAATTCATAAGAATTCTTGTCATGTTAATATGCGCACGGCCTGTATTGTACCGGGTATCCCAAAAACAGTACAGGCGTTTGAACAGTTCCTGTGAAGGGGCCTTGTATTCAAGAATTTTTATTTTCAGTCTGTGGTAGAGATGAGATATCAACTTAGATTGTGCAACCTCGCATGGTCAAACCGGATTTACCAAATCGGATTACGCATTTACATTCACTTTTCCCTTTATTTTTTTGACGAATTAGACTTGGGGCAAGTTTACCATTGTTGTTGCTTTGTACATTCTAATATTTTTATGATGAGATTTGAAAAATATATTTATTTTGATTGGGAAATTTTTAAAAGTGTCATATTTTTCACCTTTTCAGCTGGATGCCAAACAAAGAGTTTGTGGAGTTTCAGCAAAGATTGGACCTCATCTGGTCAAAGTGAACATATCTTTTCCACCAGCGTATCCAAACAATGTTCCACCAAATTTCAAATTCTCAAAAGACACGAATGTGGATCACGATTTAAGATCAAGGCTGATGAAAGTAAGGCCATGGGCCGTTCGGACACTGTTGTTGTGATTTCTGAACTTACCATAAAATAGTAATTAAATAAGGTAATTTACTTACGAAGCAACATACTCGTCGCTGCGGGGGATTTTGGTTTGGGTTAGTTTAGGAGGCTGAATGTTGTTGTCTGTTGCTCAGTTATAAGCCTCGCCTAAGCAAGTCACGATGTTGTAAACGGAATACAAACATTATTTTGCTTGGTAAGTAAATGATCTTATTTCATTATTCTTTCATGGTTAGTTATTAGATTGGTTGTTTATTAATCACTGCAATAATGTCCGAACTACCAATGGTAAGGAATATTTTCCCCTTCCTTTGTTTCCTGGCTTTATTCTAGACTCACTAAATAGTCCCAGTTATCGCCTCTTTTCGGTAGTTGGAGAATTTCAGGAGCTGTGCGTGTTGGCGTGCACTATTGCTAGATGAAGATTGCCTTCAAAATGAGGAAATTCTTGTTAAAACTGAAAGGTTTGTTAATTCTTAGATTAAAGAAACATTCCTGCGAATACTTGTGACTTTTGTTCATTGCTAACGTCACTCAAAACTTGAATTTTGAGGCGTTTTATTATCTGACGATTGAGCTGACAATTTAGGCCCACCGCCATTACTCGCCTTTTCGTACAGCGTTGCTATGGTTTCCATATCGGACATGAAATCAAGGGAAACAATTTCGTCCCAATTTTCAATGTGAAAGTCCATGAGTCGTAGTTATAGCGTCCATCAGCCTATCAATAGCAATAACTACGAACTTGCAATCAGTCTAGCTTTATTCTTCTAGATGCATCAAATGATTGGAATGTAAGATATGGAAAACAGACAGTTTTGTAAAAATTTGAAATCTCTCTCGATTCATATTGATATACTTTGTGACTCTTACAATCTTTGTACTTCCAGACCTGCAAGTATCCTTAACTTGACCCTCTTTTCCCTTGCAGGCGTTACTAGAAACTGCAAATTCCCATGTCAAATACAACAGAACGTGCCTTGAACCTTGCGTACGACAACTAGTTCAGCAGATTGAAGAACTTTCGGTAAGATCATAATTTAAATATCTTAAAGGTATTTTTCTGTTTATTTTACTCACAACTTTTCATGTCTCTGGACGCAAATACGCTTTGCAAATCAAACTATTAAAACATTTTTTAATTTTATGGTATCAACATCAAGAATCACTTGAAATCAAAATATTTGAAAATCCTATGAAAAGCCTCTAATGGGGCTTTAAACAAGGCCTTTCGGATGCATTTTGCGACTTTCACAATAAGTTTGCGAGACGTTTTCAGGCGTTTTGCCTCAAAGGCTGTTAGCGAATACGACAGCCTCAGTTGGAAAAAAAATTCGATCAGACTACTCCACCTTTTGGTTTTCCTTGGTAACCTCAGCTTTTTCTTTGATCCACAGATGAGAGATGAACTGTTTGAAACTATCCTTTCACCACCTCCGTCACTGCCATCTTTCTACCCAAGACGGGGGGCCACCGATTCATATGGTAGCTACCAGGATCCGGCTGTACCATTTCCTCGATTTTCTGGTGCCAGATTTTGTGGAGTTGGTGAGTAACTTTCTTTGAGTCCTGTTTTCGCTTCTGTACAGTTTTGTACGAACCACCTTTTAACTACCGGGTGACCCAGAAAAAAGTGACCCAACGCAATCTGTTATAGAAAAAAAACTAAGTGGCCGATTGAAATATTTCGAACGTTGTTCTGTCGCTAAAAGACTAGCCTACATCATGAATATTTTTTGAAATTTTTTTGGGCACGGTAAAGTTGCTGAATTAAGATTTTCATGAAAAGGGCAGGCTTGAAATCTTCAAAAAGTCGTCAAAAACAGGGGATCAATTTAAAGCCATTTCAGATCTTCAAAACAACGAGGAGCGTGTTTTATTTTGCCTGAGAATATTTTAAGTACCTAGGGACCATAAAATTGCTCTGAAGACTTTCTCCGACTGGGTTGCCTATTCCCAGGTTGAAATGAAACACGCTCCTCGTTATTTTGAAGATTTGAAATGGCAGTAAATCGATTCCCTGTTTTTGACAACTTTTAGAGGATCTCAGGCATGCCTTTTTCCTCGTAATCCTTAATTTTGGAAATTTATCGTACCGAAAAAATTGCAAAAAATACTCAAAGCATAGGCTAGCCTTTTAGCGACAGAACAACGTTTGAAGCATGTCAATCGGTCACTTACTTAATTGTCTGTGACAGATTGTGTTGGGTCACTTTTTTCTGGATCACCCGGTAGATTGGTTCAGAGGAATCTTTTTCGGGTGGCTCATAGTAAAAAGCGTTATTTCAAAACTGGATAAAAATTTCAGATGTATGATTTATAAATGAAATTTGATTATAATCATCTCATCTTTCCATTTACAGACAAACTTGTAGTGTTTACAAGACCGGCAAAATTTACTCAAGTTAATAGTGAAGGAACAGACATTACTCTCAGGTACATTGTTTATGTTTTGGAAATTGCATATCAAAGTTTAGATTCCAGACATGAAGACAGGTCCTAGTTCTGTGGCCTAATGTTCCTTGTTTAGTCCCCCTTCAAAGTCCTGTTTTTCTTTGCATGCACAAGAGGAACCGAACCGGTGTTTCATCTGTGTTGAAGGTGTTGTGGCGCAGTGGTGTAATCCACTGACTTTGCAGCCAGAACAGTCAGGTGGACAGGGTTCGATACCCGGTAGGGCCCCACCACTTGAGCGTCATGACAAGGGGTCGCGGACTCGATTAGGCCTATTCTACTTCTGTGATCCCAGCGATTGGCGCTAAAAACCGCAACTTCACCTTCACCTTCATCTGCTTGCTTCTGCTTTATTTGCCCAAAACTACGCATCCCCTATGATTGACTGCCGGTCATTGCAGGGATATGGTACCAAATTGTAGGAAGGGCGCTCTACAAATGCTCTCTCCAAGAAATTCTCACCCACCCCATACGTCCGTACTTCGTAAAAAAATCAATTATAGCCTATGAATCCAACATATATCTAATTGCCAAACGAATTTATTTCATTGAGCCCTTTGGGTTTTCATTTGCAGATCAATGTCTGCATTGCCTGCTTTCATCTCAAATATGACAGTGGAAGAATCATTTGATACATCTGTTTTTGTAAGTTACTTTGTAATATCATTTAGGTCATCTCTTTTGTACTATGTTTGTGGCCAACTAAGGTACCTAGAGAAGCCATTAAAATGTTTTCAGACAATTCTGTTCACAAGTTACTTCGCAACGTAGATATCAGTTTCCATTCCACGAGAAGATTTTTATGTCTAAGGCTCTAAAGTGCATTACAGTTAAGAACGTTTAACAGAATTTAAGGACTTTCTGTGCAAACTTGCTTCTCGTACTAAATTTCATGCCTGCCATTGATTCGCTGAAAAACTGGTTTTGTGAAGACTCTCTACGTCATTTCTTTGGGTGCAAGGTAGAAGAAACATTCCGTCATTGAGAGATTTCTTATGTGTCCTAAGTCTCTCTTTAAAATTCTAAATGTAGCTCTCTTGATATTCCTTAGGAGAAAGATGTGTCAGGTGGCGGCGTTAGAAGACGAGCCTCCGGTGTTGTCGTAATTTCAGATGTTTCTGGACTCCTACCAATTCAAAAATCATTAGGAAGAGATTATGTGTAAGTTTTGAGCTATAGCATCTGAATGTTCATATATCCCATTAAGGGAAGCTTACCGTAACGTAGCAAAAAGTCTTCTTCTTAAGTAGTCAGCCAGCACAACAAATCCTTAGTTCTGCATATCCTTAGTTCTGAGCTTATGAATGTTAATTGCAAATGATGCAGGAGATGAGAATTTGCTAGATATTTACTTTAATTGAATGGTTGTAAAACTTTGCAGTTTCGAGCTTCTGTTAAGATCGTTCCAAATTTTGAAACTGCAGCAAGAGTAGATTGTTTACCCTCACCCTTAATAGTGTTATGAAAGGTAGCTAAAATGCTAGCTGTAATCGTTGCGCACGAGGGGAGAGGCTTGTCAACAATTAATCGTGAATGCAGTTTACGTTGCTTGAAAGTAATTTCAGGCCCCGGAAACCTGGAATCCGATACTGAGAGTAGTTGCTCTAGTCTTGATATTGACACCCATGCTTTGTTGATGAGGCTGTATCAAAGTTTTGAAAATTTCGTGTAGTATGGGCGTGTGCTGTTGTCCTGGGTGTTTTCCTTTCATTTTTTTACATTGACATAATCTTCTTTAAGGGTAACCTGAAATGAAAAGTTTTGTTGATGCAAATGAACAGCACTGTCGAAAGATAAGGAATCCTTTCACAATTTTCTTGATACCTCATTTCGCTTTGAAATTATCCACTGACTTTAAGTATCAGCTGATGATGTCATTTTGTTTGCGAATTACCAGGATAACATATGGAAATAAAGTCGTATCTTATTTTTCAAGAAAAATTTCGGCCGAGTTGAATAAATGTAATACAAATTGTCTCATCAATTAATATGATAATTCGAAAGGTATGTTAATTGCAAAAATGTTTTTAATCAGATTTCTACTTGGAAACGTAGTCCACCTTCTTTGCTATACTTTCTTTAATTTTTGGAAACAAAATGACGTCATCAGCCAATCATACAAAATAGTTGGTAATTCCAGATTGAAAAAAATATTCAAAAAACTAAAAGATGCTTTTATCATTCAACAGTGCTATTCATTTGCATTGATGAAAATTTTCGAGTGGTCAATTAATCGCGTAGAAGTAGAGGTAGAGGTTTATAATTGATAGTTTAATGGGTGAACGTGGCTCAAGATATACACAGAGTGCTCAAGTTGTCGCAAGAAAACGAGCGTAATAAATGTAATCAAGACACGAAATGTGCCCTCCCGGTTATCACCATACTGAAAGTTCACGAGTTGCCATGCAGCCAGTATGGTGATAACCGGGAGGGCACATTTGGATTCTTGATTATATGTAATAGACCTTTTAGCTATTCTGAAAAGAATCAGAATCGAACGATGTTTTGCTACATTTTGTAGAATTCTCGAATGTGCACAATAGCGATAGAAGCTTTAACGCCACTCGATCGAACGTTGCGTTTAAAAATGTATAAAAATAACGTTTGATCCAGGCTCTTTTGTAGAATAGCTAAAAGGTTTATTGACAGTTTATAGATTTCTAGCACTGATCGGTGTTATTCGACAATTTCAGTGTTGCTGGTCAGGATGTAAACGAAATTTGCAAAATTAACTCAAATGCTGCAAAATTACTTGGACGAGCTGATTTGGTGAGAACTTGGTCACTTGTTTCTATGGTGATGGAGAAATGTCTTGGGCCTGGTGACAACTATGACGAAAGCCCTTGGGCGTTTCATCCATTTGGAAGGCGATTGATTGAATCACTGTAAGTTAAAGATAACACAACTTATTCTTTCAGCGTAGACTTGTTACATAATCGTAGTTATCGCTATTTCTAGACTGATAGACAACAAAGCTTCGAGNTTATAGATTGCTAGCACTGATCGGTGTGATTCGACAATTTCAGTGTTGCTGGTCAGGATGTAAACGAAATTTGCAAAATTAACTCAAATGCTGCAAAATTACTTGGACGAGCTGATTTGGTGAGAACTTGGTCACTTGTTTCTATGGTGATGGAGAAATGTCTTGGGCCTGGTGACAACTATGACGAAAGCCCTTGGGCGTTTCATCCATTTGGAAGGCGATTGATTGAATCACTGTAAGTTAAAGATAACACAACTTATTCTTTCAGAGTAGACTTGTTACATAATCGTAGTTATCGCTATTTCTAGACTGATAGACAACAAAGCTTCGAGTTTATGCAGACCTTCAATTCAGAGATGGAAAGTTTATGTTTTGACGTTCATCATTACAGAATGGCGTGAAATAGTGCAACAGCAACTATTATAAGTACCATAAAAGCTCTATTTGGCGCTCGGGGGCTTATTTAGTTTCGGACACTCCAGAGGGGGGCTTGAAATAGAGAGGGCTTATTAGAGAGGGGGGCTTATTCAAACAATCAGATGTCCAGGTTAAATATGATAGCTTCTCCGTTTATTTTACCCCATATTTTGCGGATTCAACATACATTTTTACAAGTCAATTACATAAATTCGACACAGTTTTATCCCAAACCATATCAAAGTTAACATGCAAACTTGCTTAGCTAGATAAATAGAAAATTTTTGGTGGCCTCTGGAAGTTGATTTAAGTGGGGGGCTTGATAGAGAGGGGGGCTTATTAAAAAGTTTGGCTCAGAGGGGAGGGGCTTATTAGAAAGGGAGTTAATAGAGAGTGGGGGCTAAATAGAGCTTTTACGGTAGGCCAGTTTTACTTGAATGAACTTGAGCATTCTTATTTTCAGGGAGACTCAAGAAATTGTATTTTTAGAGGTCTTTCTTGCAGTGTAATAATATTGAGGTCGCTTTTCATATTTCTAATTAACCACAGTGCTTTTGAGACTTGTTTCTTTTGCATGGGAGATTGTGAATCGAATTTTGTAAAAATTCAAACTTCACCTCTTTGGAAGCTTGTAGCGTAAATGGGGCTTAAGAAACATACTATCAGTCTAAAAACAAAGTATTCTCTATTACAGATTCAGTTATTATATGAAGATACGGGATGTTCAAACTTTAGCTCTGCTCAGCTGTGTGTTATCAAAGCAGCAGTTACCAAACAGCTTGACACTGTCACCTGTTAAAGCAAAGAAGGGGTATACAATTGGTTCTAATAATTACCCAGAAGTGCCATATGTAAGTCTACGCCAAAAGTTTTTGTTGCTTTCTAGCTTCCAGTCCTTAACTTTGAGTTAGAAGATTTGCTGTCTGTGATATAATTTGCTGTCTGTGGGTTATGTGTGTATGAGTTAGAGGATTCGCAGTCTGTGAACGTAACATTGGACAATTGCAAGGAACTTTTCTATTTCTTTGCGTTTTCACACTGTTAAAGATCTTATTGAATTCAAGACTACAGTCAAGGCTAGCCTGAGATCAAAGTTAAGACCCGCATGAAAGAACGTGTGACATTCTGTAACAAGATGAAGTGACTTGTTTGATTCAAGAGCTGTGTGGTAATTGTTTCATTCAAGCGCTAATACGCTAGAAGTAAAATGCCTTCTCCTCGGCTTCTGAATCAAGTAAATAAAATCCACCAGGCAATTCTTTGGATTTACCCTTCTTCTTTCGTTATAAGCACATAGCTTCTCTTAAAAGCCACCTTTCGCGTGCACAAGGCGAGAGTTTGCCATACTGGTTTCGGGGCAACATTTGCCGCGTTGTTCATCTTGAATTATTACTGGTTGAGAGAATTTCCTTTGTCTGCAATCGCTAATCGCTTTGAATTGAGGTGTCAATCAAAAGCAACTGATGCTATTGTGGTACAAAATATATCCTTGTTCATGTGAAATCTAATTTTTTTTGTACATCCGTGAAAAATTACAAAAACTACAAAATAAGTTAACAACAACGAAGTAAAGCTAATACAATTTTTTTTTAATATTACAAGAATTTTCTAATTGATGCAACACAAATTGAATCAACAATACGATTACAACATAATATGAGATAATTACAACATAATACAAGATGATTCACAAGACGATTTACACGACTGTACCACAAGAGGTGTGATCAAGCACATCTCTCCTGCAGCCAACAAGCAACGATAAACAAACAAACACTGACTATCAAACAAAACACAGAAGCCGTTTTTTATTCCAATTGGAACCCTTGGTGCCTACTTATGAAATTCAGATGCCGCCAGGGACGCTCTGCTAAATCATAAATAAATCATAGAAAAGAAATCTAATTTGAGACAGACTAAAGTTGTGACCATCATACCACACAGTACCAAAAACAAAAGGATCATTCGCCTTTTCTTCATAATTTTCTGCTGTTGCTTCACATAATAATTTGAATGAATTTATTTCAGACAATGAGGAAACTAAGAATGAATTATTCAGACAGCCAATCACAAGTGTCCCCTGATTTTCCTTATGGAATATACCGCACTTCCTCTACGTCATCAGCAGCTGGCAGTATGTCTCCTCCTGCGTTTATTGTCGAAAGAAGTGAATCAGTTGATGAGGCTAAATATGAATATCGCAAGAACTCCAAGTATGTAGATTTTAGATCTTGTAGATTAACTATACCGACTAACTGTACCTTCAAAACTAAGTGTTTTCCGCGGTTTCCCCGTAGCTTGAATTAGACTATTTTAGCAAGAAAACGTGAGCTGAGAAGATGCTACCAGAATTCTTTTGTTCAAGGATGTAATTTACTAAGCGAAATCAACTTCAAAATTTTTGGGAATCTCCTGGGGCTTTGTGTAAGTTCTGTTATGAAGTCGACAACCTGAAAATTACACTTTTGAAGGCCGCCCACCAAAAATAGAACGTCGATATGGAAAGTAAGAACTATTTATGTGAGCATATTCATAACCAATGGAGACAGGAGAACACAAACTATTTTCAAGGAGTATTCCTCTTTATGAGCAGTTTTTTGAGATAAAAAGGATTGAAAATTGGAATGCTCCAAAAACCTCTGAGCGTCCCAACCTTCGGAGATGTCCGCGCCTTGTTGTTAAAACAGCCTAATACGATACAAGGACGCGTTTTTGTCACCACAGAAACTGATTTAGGCCAATGAGACTTACAATGAACAGGCGACATAACAGTCACAAAATGCGTTTGACTAAAGGCTGTAAGTCAAAAGTAGAAGCTATCAGGTAGTAATCGCAAGCTCGGTCTGTACTTTTAAGACCTCGGGCTTTATGAGGGGTTCATCACTCTGTAAGAATCTCGTGCACCTTTGGCAAAAATCCTATTTGTTTGAAGGAAAGTCCGTAAAAAATCCCCAATAATTCTATTGTTTTAAAAAATCTTTAATACACTCGTTTCTCCTTCGCAGTGTCACCTTAGTAGCTTGCGTCCCCGCAGGAGTAATCATATCATTTTAATGCTGATAGTCCACTGAATAGACTTGGAGCAAGTCTACAGCAAATCTGACCATTGATCTGCAACGTTTTATTTATTTTGTCGTAGGTTGCTAGATCCTTCAATGGGAAGACAGTATGATTGTTTCAAAAAGGCCTATGCAGATATCCTGTATCGATGGAATTTCTTAAACAAGCGAACGGAAGTGATGAAATACGTGGATGAATCACCTTCACCACATCGTGGCCTTGGTATGTACTAGATTTACTGTAAAAGCTCTATTTAGACCCCCTTTCTATTAAGCCTCCTTCTCTAATAAGCCCCTCCCTTCTAATGTAAAATTTTATATAAGCCCCCTCTCTATAAAGTCCCCTCCTTTCAATCAAATGCCTGAAGCTACCACATATTTTCCATTTATTTAGCTAAACGAAATTATGTGCTAATTTTGATATTCTTTTGGACAAAAACTGTGTCGAATTGGTGTTTTTGACTCTTAAAATTGTATGTTATTCCGCAAAAATATGGGGTACAAGAAATAAAAATATCATTTTATGTAATTGGCATTTGACTTTGTGAATAAGCCTCCCCCTTTCGAATAGGTCCCCTCTCTTAGCCCCCCTATCCATCTTGCCCTATCTAATAGCCCCCTCTCTTAGCCCCCTATCCATCTTGCCCTATCTAATAGCCCCCTCCCTTAACCCCCTTTCTAATAGGTTCCCTCTCTTTCTAATAGCCCCCTCTGGATTCTCCGAAATTAGTTAAGCCCCCCCCCCCTCAGGGGCCTAATAGAGCTTTTACTGTATTCGTAGAGCTTTTACGGTACCAGAATGTAGTGCCAAAACTTCTTTGCCTATTTGACGACCAACTGGAAAAACTACATGAACTTTTGAAAAATGGCTTTTCCTGTCAAATCAAATCCGTGTCAAAGCTCGTCTTAGGATTGACAGAAAACGAAACAGCTTGGAAATGAAGGGTATGGTTGTTTCTATGGAGCATATCAGACTGGTAAAGAACTTCAGGCACTCCTAGGATATGGTACCGTACAAGGTGAAAGTATGAGCTATAGCCAGCAAAAACTGTTTCCTTTCGCATTTGAACGGATTTTGACGTGAAACAATATTCCTTGTGATTGGTACTACTTTGACTTTAGAAAGCTTTACTCAAGCAAAAAAAACATCCTTCTACATACTAAACGCGGGAAAAATGGATTAAACTATTTATTCAAGAGAAAACTATAGACTCATTGCATAGTCCCAGTTATCGCAACAGAAACAGACACTTTAAAATTGAATTGAATTGTTGGCTCAAGCTGTTTGATCCTTCATCGGCCTGTAAATGGTGCTCATTACGACTATGCTACGAAAATGTAATCAATCTAGAAATAATGGTGATGATGATAATGATAATGATGATAGTATACGAATTTTTATACAGGAATAACCTATCAATCAGTATGACAAGCATACAGTAAAAACCCGCGTATAAGAACCTAGTGGATTAAAGGGGCTCAGTCGTCAAACAGTAAACAAATCCGCACGTGTCGGGGATTATCCATTGTTCATCCATTGTTCTCTGCAGTTTGTTTGGTGGCTTCACCCAAGCCACAA
>REGL01000049.1:307457-352888 GCA_004194395.1 Aurelia aurita complex sp. Pacific
ACAACAAAAACAACGGAAACAGAAGCAACCACAACAACCCAACCAGCTCGAGATGAAAGCTAGATCCACAAATGGGCCTAATGTTTATGATGCTTTTTTCAAAACTGTATTCCTGATCATGGTAATTTTTGCCGTCTGCTATGTCCCAGTCCTAGCATTTGATGTATGGACTGGATACTATACATTGATAAAGAAAACAGCGGCCCCGCAGCTCCCAAGATTCCTGTACTTCTTGGCACACTCTCCGATGTTTATGAACTCGTCATTAAATGCAGCTGTATTTTTGTACAGAGATAAAAACACTAGGGACTACATCAAGAATCAACTAGGCTGTACATCTTCAATAGATGTACAAGAGTGTCGCTCTACTGCTGTTATGAGCAGGGCTTGAATTTCCAGTTTGGTTCCCTGCGATCGTTTTCAGCTAACGGGCCTGGTCCCTGCCTGGTCTCAATTTTTCAGCATACCCCAGTTCCCATGTCATAATCCTATGGGGGACGGGGGTTAGTTACTAGCATTCACCGACTGGTATGTGCCCCTCATAAGGATGGTTTTTGCTGGAGATAATTCCTTGAAACCTGGTTTGATTCTCGTAAAAACCCCGTAAAGAGCCATTGTAATCCAGGGAACTTTGCAGGCACGCTACAATTTCAGACTATCTGAAAATCAAATTTGGCCTAAATGGAAACTATAGATGCACAGTGCAGTAGTTGAACTCAGGGACCGCGCAGCCATTGGGCTAGGGGTACCCCCCACTTTTTTCAAAATAGGTCTAAAAACTTTCACAAATATTGAATTTTCAATATTTTCATACACGCAACTGCTGCCTTTTTCTGAGAGACCTTCTCGATGGCTAGATGTCTCAAAACCTGACTTCATTCAAATATGAAGCAAGCAAATTTCAACAATTTAGCGACATTGAACTTTCATAAACAACGAGCAAACAGGATGTCCATCTTAGAAATTGCTAACGATTTCATTCAAAATTAGAATAGGCATCCAACTTTGGCATGTTTGCTCTGACAGATCTTCTTCAGTAGTAATAGTTTTTATGAGAAGAAATGCTTTGCTGTTAATTTTGTTGGTTGCAACGATATGTCTATTTTCATGGTAATTGAAATCTTTTTTGGACTAAACTGTATACAGTATAGATATGGATGTATTAAAAGTCAAATCTTTTATTCAAAAGGGCGTTTTCCGACGTTTAAAAGGGCGTGGTGTCAAAAAATTTTCCGCCTTTTTAAACGTCGGAAAACGCCCTTTTGAATAAAAGATTTGCCTCTTAATACATCCATATTTATACTGTATACAGTTTAGTCCAAAAAAGATTTCAATTACCATGAAAATTGACATATCATTGCAACCAACAAAATTAACAGCAAAGCATTTCTTCTCATCGCTGCGCGGTCCCTGGTGAACTCAGTTCAAGTTGAACTGACAGAGCAGTTCGACCAAAGCAATGGACTTGCACCCGACAGCCTTTGTCAGATTTTCCCCCGATTATCTGATGTTCACAATCGGGTGTTACGCAACACTAAGTTGGATCTAGCCATACCTCGAATGAGAACAGCTAATGGCCCAAAGTCATTTGCTTTCCGCGGAGTCGATACATGGAACAAACTCCATTCTGATATTAAATTAGCCCCTTCCATCCAGTCATTTAAAACAAAGCTCAAAAGCTCATAATTGATTAGATTCAAGGACAGCTGGTTTTATATTTTTATTTTATTTTCCATTTAAGTTTTTGATGAATATATATATTGCACATTTGTAGGTTTAGTTGAATATTGTAATGAGGTTAGTTTTCATTGTAATTAGGTTAGCTTTATTTTTAGTTGCAGGGTACATTGTAAAACAGTTACTTAAACTGAATTGTAATCATGGGTAAACAATTTTAAAATGAAATAAAGAATAAAAATAAAATTTCTTAAATTGTAAGATTTTTGACGGAGGGCCCCTTGTAAATCAGCCTTTGCTGAAGGGTTACCTTTCTATAAGTGAAGTGAAAAATGAAATATACTGGGGTTTTTTAAATGCCTGAACTCATTAGGGCATACCCGGTATTTGTTAGAAAATAAACTTGCACATATCGTTTTGTTCTTAAAGCATAGAATGCCTTACAAGCTAGCTATAGAATACGATCGTTTGGTAACCGAATCAGTGACGACAGTAGAATTATTTGTAAACACGCGTTTAAGTACCAGTTCCCCGTTGAATGTAAAAATCATTTTTAAAACGCTGAGAAAATTTGCGTAACAAACACGCCCTTTCGCAGGCGCTTCTCTACAAACAAACCTGAATCGTTTTTGATAAGAACAATGGTGCCTTTTCAGGCGTCTTGTTCCAGTGAGCAGCTTTTATTTGCTTTGACGTAATACCAAAAATGAAAGCTTAGTCCAACTGTCAAAAACCGGTTGAGAATTGGGTTTTAGTAAATTTCGATTAAGATCTTTAAAGCATGCCCAATTTCTGTTTATTTCATTTTTCATCTAATCATATTTTAACACAAGGCAAGATTATCGCTATGCAAATAAATATTTATTTACATTTTAAAATCTCGCAAATTTGCTGCTCTTCCTATGGATCGTGCTTCATGAAGGATGCTAATTTTGCAGGAATTCCTTCAGTTTCCTTTTGAACGCGGTAATCGTAGAACTCATTAGCCTGCGTGCCGTGCTGACTCTGAGTGAGAAGTGAGGTTCTCTTCAGGGAATCAGTAGAGTCTGCACGCAGGCTAGGAACGCATTTGATTTCCAATGGACTTTTGTTCCACGTCTTTTCACCAGAATATAAATAGCGGGTGTACCAAAAAAAGTACTCCTGTTTAAGAAATCACCAAAAATTGATAATCAAACCTTTGATAAAATTTTCTTTTTGAATTGCTTTGTCAAAGACTCAAAAATATTCATAGATGACCACATGTTTGCTTTTGATACAGCAAGGTAGAAAAATTACACGTTAGAAACCCTTATTTTGAGATATAGTTTTTAAGCAAAATACTCAATCTTGCACAAGAGTCCAAATTTTCAGATTTTTTATCATCATTGAAGTCTCCAATAATAGTGCCCATTTTTTCCTGTCAGTTATGACCAAACTAGGAGTTTTACGTGCACAGAGTAATTGATCTGGCAATCATAAGTGTTTTTCGCAGTATGATTCAAAACCAGGTTGCCCGAAAAAGAGCTAAATTTGCTCATTTTAAACAATTACTAGATCAGCTGTCTTGGAAAATAATTTGGGCCTTGGTCTACTTGACAAAAAAAAGAAAATTGAGGATCGGCCGTGTAATCAAATTTTGGTGATTTTTCAAACGGGAGTACATTTTTTGGGGACACCCGGTAGGTTCTGCCTTGGGGTGTCCAGATCTAACTGATTTCTTGTTGGATATAGTTAGATATTTGAGATCTGGTAGCAAGCTGCTAACTCTTAATTGTCCGGGCAGAGACCATTCATTATTTTATAGATCATTACAGCCCTGTCAAATTTTATTAAGTTTGAGACTGAAAGTCAATTACAACTCCATTGTGTAAGGCACAAATATTATGAAAATTTGTTCGCAATTTTAGGCACGCTTTGAAGGTTCCTCGAAGGCGCTTTCTGGAGAAAATCTCGAATAATTTCAGAACGGCGTGGCTAATTTCAGTCAGGTAAATTTTAAATTGGATTTTAACAGGTCCACCATTAAATTCTATATTTTTGAATATTATTATTCGGGGAGCAATGGCCTTTCGAACAGGGTTTGTTGTTACTCAGCCGGTAATTTAAGTCGTAATGTACAGTAGTGTCCGCATTAACGATATGTCCGGTTTAAAGAGGTGTTTGCTCAGAGAGAGTTGACTATAAGAAACATTTTCAATATCAACTATTGCAGTTTGGATGGCTTGAAGTGGAGTAAGTGCAATGGCGTCAGCAAACTATTTTCGCGCGCTTTTTGCTATAGCTAGGCCAAGGATCTTTTTGGTTGCAACAGCCCCACAAGAACATATTCATGCAATGCTCGATAGGAGCTAGCCGGGATGAGCTGTCTCTCGCGGATTGGTCAATAATTTTGATATCATCTGTGCTATTTTGATTATCGGTTCTTGAAGGATGTGCATGTTTAGCTTGTAAATAAATTTATGTTGATACCAGCAAGTTTAGCAAAAGCTCTAATTTGTTTTGAGCACAGATTGTAAACGCACAGAGCCTACTGCTGGTGGAAAATCTGAAATTTCCCAAAAATGTTTTTAGTGAATATTTTTCGTAAAACTGCAGCTTTAAAGAAAGATTAAACATGTTTAACGTACATCGATATCATTCGATGTCCATAAATGAGTAGAGAAGAATGGAAGACGATTTTTTCTGGAGTTTGGTCACATCTCACACGTCTTGTCATTTGCGAAATATTTCAATACCTCTTTTATTTTGTTTTCATCACAAAAACCGATTTTGTCGGAAATTTTCTTATCGGAATTTGGAATCACAGTAACATGGTGTAAGATTTGAAGCGGCAACCACCAGAATAGATCTTGGTCGATTTTTTCTTACCAAATTCTCTTGGCGACCTATAAGGGCAAAGATCATTTACAAATAACATTTTCCATTTTTCCATTTGTCGAAAAATTTAGCAAAGTAAATTTTATCAATTCTACCAAATTTACAAATAACACATGCACTAGATGCTATATGCAAAGTCGAACTTTCACTTCATATTTTGCAAATTTGTATACTTTCCAATGACGTAAAGAACGCAACAGGTGGACAGTATTACCAAGAGGCCAAAATAAATTTCTTCTGACAAATAATCAGAAATTAAAAATAAAATCAAAAGGAGAATCTTCAAGTTAAGAAACACTTAAAAAGTTAAGAAATACTTTATTAGTTG
The DNA here is from genome assembly GCA_004194395.1 of Aurelia aurita complex sp. Pacific. Taxonomy (NCBI): domain Eukaryota; kingdom Metazoa; phylum Cnidaria; class Scyphozoa; order Semaeostomeae; family Ulmaridae; genus Aurelia; species Aurelia aurita complex sp. Pacific. The sequence continues at coordinate 312,322 of REGL01000049.1, forward strand.
AGAAGCACTTTATTAGTTAAGAAACACTTTAGTGGTCATAATTACCCAAAGGGTACTGGTTTACTTGTGAGCACGTTGTTTCGTCCCCAAAAGGAATGTAAGGATACAAAAGAAAAATGGCCCAAGCCACTTGCTGTCAAATTCTAGCCTATCAGATATCAGTATCTCCTGTTGACGTAGATCAGTTGCCCAAATATGGTTCAGCGTGTGTCACGATGTGTCAGAAGCTTTTATACGTAAGTTTTCGTCTCGATAAGTTTTGGAAAGATCATGAAAATAGTTAAATTTGCCTATGTCCCCGCTTCTTTTCGCCATGATTTTTTTGTACAAGCTACTTTACATAAAATGAAATGTGGTCAAACTTTTTCTCGATACTTTACTACCGGTGAGTAGTGAAAAAAATTAACACGTATGGCAGGCTGTGGAATAGAAAGTATCCTGCCAATATTCAAAACTGAATTTTGATTTATGAGTCAATTGGCTAAATTAGATATGAACATTTTATTTGGCAAAATTACTTATCTTTTGGACCCAGAAATTATAAAAAAGCGGGTAAGGGGTTTGCATGGGAGCGAGAATTCCACGCTCATTTCTGGTTCATGATTTACTTGCCATTGAATTTAAAGTTAATACAATTGCCAATTTGAGAAATAGAATTTCAGTTTAAATGGGAACTAAATGATGGACCAGAATCGAACATGGAATTCTCGTTCCCACACAAACCCCTTATCAGCATTTCCAAATTTCTGGGTCTAAAAGATGAGTTATTTTACCAAGCGAATTTTCAAATATGAGTTAACCTTTGACTGATAGATTAATATTTCAGTTTGAATATCAGACACTTGCCTTTAATTGCACAGCTCGCCATACATATTAACTTTTTTTGGCTCACCCAGCAGTTATTTTTCTTTAATCACACGGTATATGCAAAAGAGGCTGAATATCTTTCAAATATATTCTTATCTCGCAAAGCTATCTTTTGCCACTTAAACAGCACCTTCAGGCCGCCTTTCCACGGGCCCGGGTTAAAATAAAAACGGGTTGAAAGTTATCCGTTCATGCGTTTCGTCCCCACTAACCCAGTTGATAAACGGATATGTTTAAAAACGGGTCTCACACTGGATCACTTTTAACCCGGGTATCTTTGAACCAACCTGTGGGTTAGTGGAGACGCCCTAAACGGATAGCTTTTGACCCAGTTGCAACAGCAACAACATACTCTACTTTTGGCACTTCAAATTAAAGTTGAAACGACAAAAGGGGAGATAACATGACTAAAAATCGACTGGTGGAAACAACTGAAAACGAATAAAAACGAGTTCACGGTAAGGCTAGCGTTTCCATTGACGGATAACTTTTAGCCCGTTTTTGTTTTTACCCGGGCTGGTGGAAACGCAGCCTCAATTTCTTAAAATCTTTGACATTCAGGATGACAAAGATGCATGAAAAATTGAGCAAACGAAATTGTTTATGACAGAGTGTAGCGACCTCTATACACTTTCAGGTGGTTTATGAAAAATTAACGAATGTTTGTAGATTGGCACTTGTCATGTATTATGAATAGCCATCCTAATTATACACGGCCTTTGTTTTATGTTAATTGCTTGTATAACCATTTGATCTGTTTACATCAAAGTTGACGATGCAGTTCCAAATATTTGTGTCAAAATGCGTTAAAAATAACCAGCGAAAGCGGGCACAAGCTGAATTCAAGCGTGTCCGCCTTAGCTACAACGCATGCTCGATCGATAATAGTAGTTAGTTCGAAGATGCGACTGAGAAGCAAAGACGTGTATTGAAGAGACTTGTAAGTTTTGCTTAAAAGTTTGACTTTTAAAGCATCCAACATCACTTTTGACCCTCACAAATAAACTGGCGAAATCATTTACTTGCAAAGCGAAGAAACCCAACAGGAGGCAATTGTGGACAAGTTGACTTCGTCGTACAAGAAGTGGATCAATTTGTACTTTTTGATCAAGGTGCCGATTAACGTTTCGTTCTCGTGACTAACTAGAGTCAATGCGAAATTGAGAAGTTAAAGACACCAGAAAAGGACTCGTTCAAATCGTGGTAGTCAAAAAGCACTTTTACAAAGCCCGTTTCAAATATTAGTTTCATTACAGAAATGGATAGCACTTGCTACAGCACAGGGGGGATTCTTCTTCGATTCCCATTAGTAATGGCCAAAGCCGAGGCAGGGAAAATAAAGCCCCCCAGCTCACCCATTCGTCCCCCACTGATAAGAATAGAAGATCTGCCCAAACCAAGCACAGAGACAAAGAGCAAAGAAGCACCAAAGAACTCCTCCAAATTTAGCATTGTTAGTTTACTGGCAAAAGATACTAAAATGGACGATACAAGTTCGGATGACAGCAAAACATATGCTTCACCCCCAGCAAAACCATCCAGTAAGAAGGAGTCGTCAAGACGCTCTGAAGACCGTAATCTCCCTTCTTACACATCAATGATAGGCCGGGCAATTTTGAGTAACCATGCACAGCGCCTAACTCTGGGGGAAATTTATGAATACATCGAAGAAAAGTTTCCAGCTATCGAAAGCAAGGTGAAAGGATGGAGAAATTGTGTTCGGCATAACCTGTCACTGAATGAATGCTTTGTGAAAGTAGGCCCATCAATGCAAGGCCGTGGAAACAATTGGACAGTCCATCCATCTTATGTGGAGAGCTTCTTGCGCGGCCAGTTCAGAAAGAGAATGGTATCAAAGCGAAAGAATTCGAAGCTTTTTAGCGGAGTGCAGTGGTATGGGGGTCCTGTAAACGGGGTGCCATTTGGAGAGCAACCCCCAGTTATGTTTCCATGTAGGATGCAAACACGCGAGGCTTATGCTGATTTTCAGTTTGATTTAAGAAGAAAGAATGTAGATTTTCATACAGCAGGCTGTGAAATTGGAAAAACAATTGACAGACCAAGAATGCCATGCATATTACCTCATGAAGATGCTGGTAATGCCAACGGTGCCAAAATGTGTATGCACCTTGGGTCACCTCCTGAATACAACGACTTTCATTTTGCCAAGCATTTTCCTGCCGTGCCAAATCTATGTCGAAGATCAACATTTGAGAATGACTTTGGTTCTTCGAAGACATCTTCACCCATCAACAGGCTGCAAAATTTTTATCACATGTACCCACCACATATCAATCAAGCAGTTATGACGAAATCTTTGGTAAATAGATCCTCAAGGACCAGTGACTCGTTCATTGAAAGAACAGAAATCGTTGCACAAAAACAGAGATCCATCTACTACCACTTTCCAAGTAACATCAACTCTGCTGAACCGAAGATTTCTGAACTTGGCTGTCAACAAGAAAAAGGATGTCTTTTAAGCATGCAAAAGCACGAAACTTCTGGAAAGAGGTACATTGAACGAGATAACTTTCATGTCAATGGAAATAACTCTTTCACAAGTCAAAGTATACTTTAATCCAGCTAACATTTATTCATTTTCATAACACAAATTACAATTAAATGTTCGTTATTTCGTGTTTTTCAGCTCCTTTGGATGTTGGTTGCCTTTTGATTGCAAAGTCCACTTTGTGCACAACACTTCAAGGGCACTTGTTTCATCAAGCTAAATGGGCACTTCCTAAAATGAGAAGGACTTTTTTGTGTATTGCAAATTCTTGGGGGGGGGGGGCACATCCCGGTTTCTACGTCTCTGCAGCTCTCAAGCTCCAAGCCTCAAATCGCCCTGTCTTTCCAAACGCTCACAGTCAATGAACGGTCTATCTAACTTCCCTACTCCCTTCACTGGACTTTTTTTTAGTTAGCCTGAGAGCATTCTTAACATACCTCGATGCTGCTCGGTTTCTGTACAGCAGGAGTAAGGCATTTATTGTGCAATGCAGAAACCCAGGGGCAGTCGAGAGAAAAAAAAGGTATCGAACTGTTTGAGGGGCCTTCGTGCGCTCCACAAATGAATACCAGCCAGTCCATAAATCGGTGATTAAAAACGGGAATGTGCAGATCGCAAGAGACAGTAGAATTAGCGCAATAGTCTTTGTGAAATCATTATAATAACGTGCCTGCGGAGGAATGACCTTTTTCTTCGATGTGATAAGATTCGTGCCGTTACTAACTCTAGGCATCGTATTGATGTTATCTTCATCTGCACACTTGTTTTCTTGCTTCGGTTTAATCGTTTTTTGTGTCGTATGAAAACTGATTGGCAGTGTATTGCATCTAGCCCGTCTAGTTGCATCTGGTTTCAACCCATTGCTTGAAACAACGCAAGGACCATCAAACGTCGTGTTGGTGACAGTTGTAAGTCTCGTACGGATGTTATCTTTATCTATGCGTGCGTTATCTTGCCTCGTTTCGATCTTTTCTTGATTCACAACGAAACTGATTTGCGCATGACTTCTAGTGTGCCTCGTTGTTTCTGGCGTATTTCCGATGTTTAAATCACAGCGAGGCCGTGAATCGTGACTGACAATATTTGCAACGTGAAATCTGATTCCACAAAGCAATTTACCATAAAGAATATAGGCCGTCGTAACTGCGATGAAATTGATAGCCACCATTATGACATTTGGAATGTTACTTTTGGTAGAGTTAAAACAATAAGTCGTGACTACACCATGCGCGATTGAAACAATGAATGCAATACAAGTCATCATTTTGCAACCGATTTCTGACGTCATCATTTCGATGATTGAAGAGCGACGACGAAGGAGCATAGAAGGGTTTGCATTGAGGTACCTCTGGATCGCCATTATCATTGTCATATACCCAGAAAAGTGACTGTTAAACTGGCAGACAAACATCGTTGACATTTCAAGCCAGCAATTTCTCGTGTGAGAAAACGCTGCAAACAGAATGACCATCAAAGGTATTGATAGAAGCCCTACGAATAAGTCTGAAATACACAGTAATATAACCACACAATTCGCTGCAGATTTTAATTGCTTCGTTTTGTAAAGAGCGATGATCAGGACTCCGTTGCATGCTACAATAAGAGGGATCTCCAAAGCGAGGGATACTGCTATTGAAATAGCCTGGCCCCTTGATAGATTAAGACGCCCAACAAAGGCATTGTAACATGCAACTGATGAAAGCGATTGATTAGCCATCTTCAAGCGATCTTCCTTCAATTGAATATTACCTTGTATTGTTTGTACCCCTGTTAATGTAGCCTACGGTTGTTTAGCCCATATGGACCAGCATTCCAGCTCTGGCCTTCTACAATCATCTATATAAAACGTCTCACAATTGTGTTATATCAGGCTAGTGACAAAATCTATTCATCAGCTATCTTCAGTGATCTTCAATCGAATGCTATACGTTGCATGCGCTGCACGCGCGTGATTTAACAGCAGTGGTGTCGTTACAGTAATGTACGGCAACGGTGTTCAGCCCCTATGGGCCAGGCTGTTGGCTTGCTCTTTACGGCCAAATTGCACAGGACAGAGTACATCAATTCCTCAAATAGCATTGTTTACGTGATGTATGTAACGATGAAGTTTATAGACGTCTAAAGAAACGGCAACTGACCGTATGCTCATGTTCCTCTATCAACATAGCTGACTTCTTGCGCGAGATGCAAATATCAGTCCGGCAATTTGAGCTCTTGCAGTAACTGCAGCTAACTTTATGCATGAAATGAAAAAATAGAACATGCAATTTGATTTTTTGCTGCAAAAAGAATTGTCTTCAACGAACCTCGAGAGAATCGTCCAAGTTTCTTCCTAAAGTCGATTTTCTATCTGCAGAAAGTCATGTCATCAAGCGCGCCAATTCTTCATTGCAAGTATCTGTCATTCTTTCTTGTACCTACCGGGTACATATCTATATTACTGATCAGGTTTTCTCTGATATATTTGCTTTCCGCGTCTTAAGACCTGTGAGTTGGTAAATGCCAAGACGTTGTCGTTGTTTCGATAATCTGCATTTCGAGAATACGACGAAAGAACTGTGCCTCTCAGCATCTCAGCTATACAGCTTCTCTTTACTGTGAGCTTTTTCGTCGGAATCAGAGCGTATACTAGGAAGAAATCCACGCCACGAATGATTGTTCGGCAATTTCTTCTCGTTAAGCTGATGTATTAGGTCGATATGAATGCGATTTGAGTTGCAAGAATCTATTGCTGATTTATCTCTTGAGTTCAAGATATTTTTAATGGACGTTATGCTGCTAATCCCTCTACCTGACATCCACATTACTGTATATAGCTTTTGATATAGCTAACTAGAATTTCCAAAATTACGAGCGATCTAACATTTCTTATTCAGCAGAAATTAAGCTTAAGTATGTTCATTGACAGGTCATTTTGCCTATAGAGGTCCATATCATAGTCATATCCTGCTATATCACGTCCTCCAAGAAAAACTTTATATTGCTGTACCCGTCTTTGAACTGTCAAAATGGTAGCTTTACGAGGTCATCAAGTTTTTTGCAGGTGCACATGCTGAGAGAATTGGCTCTTGAAGCTGGTTGTAGAATTGGTAGAATTGCATCAGTCGTTTGTTGATGAGGCAAATTTACACATTAAACAAGCAAAGTTGTATCAGCTTTATTGTCATTGATATTAAACTTGGCATTATCCTGATGGCTAATTGCCACTCTCTTCTAAACGAGCAAAACTGTATCGGCTTTATTGTCATTTGTCATTGATATTAAACTTGGCATTATCCTGATGGCTAATTGCCACTCCCTTCTAAACAAGCAAAACTGTATCGGCTTTAATTGTCATTTGTCATTGATATTAAACTTGGCATTATCCTTTCGGCTAATTGCCACTCCCTTCTAACCCAAAATTTTAAGTATGCCCACCACTCTAAAAAGCTCCCCCCATTTATATAAAATGTTGAATTTTACCAAAGATTTTCCGTTTATTTGACTGAATAAGTTTGAATGTTAAAGCATATATGTCACATTAGCAATTGGTTAATACAAGAAACAAGTTTGGAGTGGAATTCCATTGTCTCGTGACTTTTAATTTCTGTTTCATGAATTTTCATTGCAATGAAAATTCAGCCTCGATCCTGTGCTTTGTAATAAACAAGAGAGAGAATTGTATTGCATGAACCAATCAGCTTCATGACATATGCCCTTTAAAGTAAATCAACGGGGTTAAAAGCAACTTAACTAGGGGGACTTGGTCCATCTAAATATAACCTATTGTATTTGATGTTCTTGATCGATGAAAACAAAAGGAAGGTTAGTGGCGCCTGCCGTTCGTTTTTGCTAAGTTTAGATTATGTCGCTATATCTCCATAATGGAGATATCCATTCATTTACTTCAATTTTGATATGAGTTTGGAATAAAACTGTAAAAGTGTATTTGACTTGTAAGATTGTATGTGGATTCCGCAAAATATGGTAAAAGAGCTAAGAAACTCTAAATTTGTTTCCTCTTCATTTGACTTGACTTTGTGAATACGCCCCCGCTCTTTCAAGTCCTCCCTCTGGAGTCTCTGAAATTAGATAAGGCCCCCGGGGGCTTATTAGAGCTTTTATGGTAGTCGTTAGATGTATCCTTTGAACCTGCGAACATGTTCTCTTGAAAATTGGAAAAACCAAAAATTGAGTAGCAAAAAGATGCTTTGGCATTTACTTAGACTTGCCCCAAGTTTATCTCTTCAATCCGTCTTACCATTCCTAGCCAAATTTTGTCTCCGTCCCAATACGACAAAAGACCCTGGTCACGAGGTTGCTGCAAAGAGTAACATCCACTTTTGTTGTAAAAAGTGTCAGTTATTGACGTCATCAAAATGGACGATTCCGGTGAAAATCAAGAACGTTTCCAAGTCTAGTTTGAAATCAAGCATAAAAGCAAAGGCCCTTAGATCGCTTGAGGAATTTTCACGACCAAGCAAAGATCCTTTGATCGCTCGAGAAAGTGGTCTGGACGCAGGCTATTGAGAAAGCAGACCCTTTGATCGCTTGAGAAATTTCTCTACCTACATGTTTGCCCAATTTTTGCCATAACATATTTGAATTCAAGTTTTGAAAGTTTCCTGTTACTTCTCAGGCATAGTACTAGAGTTTCTTACCATTTTACCCATCTTAGAAATTTGTTTCTTAAAAACGAGTTCTTAATTTTTCAGAGTGCAACATACATTGCAAACAGCAGATAGTTTGGTCAGCGGAAATTTGATTAACGCAAATCTCACTTTCATATTCTTGAACGAGGTTGTTGTTTTGGCGCGAAACATGAAAGTTGTTGTTGTTGAAGTGCAAGGCCTGCAGACAAATACCAGAGAGATGGCAATGGGTGTGTGCAGATGATTTAAGAAGTGTAGGTAAGATAATACATTCCTTGTTCTTCCTACATAACCCAAGAAGCCTTCTTTTCATGGGTAATATGCTTGCAAATTGAAATTGAGGATGAGACTTCAATGTTTCCCAAGGCAATATTAGGAAACAATATATTAGAAAACAATCTTCTTTTGCTTGCTTGATTGATTGGGAAACGGTTTGTTTACCCTCCAAATGGGAAACAAAATGTAAAACTGTATCAGCTCAAAAAATTATACGGTAAATAAATGTTTTTAAGTATTTGGATTCAGCTTTTGAAAACACAAACTCACCGTATATGTTGTAGATGTATGTAGTGTAGGAATTTTTGTTCTATTTTTGTTGCCCAAATGGGAAAATGCTGCCCAATCGAGTCCAATTTCAAATAATTTGAAAACTGTTTCTTGATTGGGCTATGATTCCCACAGGCTAGTTTGCACTTTAGCGGGCACACTTTTTACATTCCCTGTGTTTTGATTTTCTACCGATTTTGGTTGTAAAATGTATCAGTACTTAGACTGAAGTATACTTACTGAATCAGCAGGGGTTTGGGGGCGGTAGCCCCTGAAAATGATTAGCTGCAAGGATATATTGATTACCCGTTCCTTTTGCAGATTTAGGCCATGTTTAGAACATTTTGACGTCCTCTTACAAGTGTGAATCAGTCGAATCACAATCAAATTTTGCATTATCCAATCAGATGACAGGATGTTTATTGCTATTGTTTAACAAGCCAATCAGCGATCAATTCTAGTAATACAATTCAATTCAACCTCTGTTTTCTTTGGAAGCTGTGACCGCTAAACTGCATTTGACCTGATTCCCATTTGGGGGAAAGAGTGCAGAACCGTTCAGAATTGATAAAAACCTTGAATGAAGCAGTTGAGTGATGGAGCAACATCTGCCTTTATTTAGGCCTGTATATGCTTGCTTGTCTAGATTTGTATACATTTTTCTGTAAGAAACTTAGCTCTGGGCCTGGTAGCTGGCTTCTTGAACTTGAGGTCATGTTTGCTGCCAAAAGTTTCTTATAGATTTCTTACATTTTTAATGTTAAATATAAAATTGATTTGTTGTCAAATAAAAGGGTATGCAGGGGTAGAGTGGATAAGCTGGGGGTAAAATGGGTAGTTTTGATTGCAGGAAAGCAGTTGACCTGGAAGTGATAAATCAACATTCACTATGTTCTCAAGGAGGGTAGTTTGAGCAATTCTAGCTGACTATGTTTCCAAGGAGGAGTGTTCTCTGCTGATTGAAGCCTAGCCATTTAGCCACCAAAGAACATTTGAATCGCTGATTTTGGTAGATTGCCGTATTTTGTGTAACAGATTTTTTCTGTTCACATTTTTTTGAGTCACCAAGCCAATTGAGGTGGCAGAAGTTATTCTTTTCCTTTTTTGACAACAGAAAGTAATCTACATGACATTTTTGGGCATAGGCTTCCGAAGCCATCTTCCACCCCACAGGGCAATCCAGGACAACAACACAAAACACAAACCCCCACATGAAAACTATGTCAAGAACACCAACACCCCTAAAATCCCACCACTACCCAAAAGCACCCAACCAGGCAAAGAAGGTAGCCAAAAACGGAGGTCTAAGAACATGTTTTGATACACTTGACTGTGGAGGAGCTTTCTATTAGGGAAACGAATGAAGAGGGAGCAATCATGTACAGTAAGTAGGAGGACAAAGATAAGATTTCAACTTTATCAAATGAAAGACTTCAATGAAATTATCTGTCCTTGATTACTGAAAAATGTTAAACCAACTTTCTCACAGAGATCATAGACATACATAGTTGCACGTGGACCCCAAGAGTTGACACACCAGGGCTTATTAATGAAAGTAATACAATTTGTGCAAGCCTCTCATAATTCCTGCATGTGCGTGCGCAACTATCAGATTTCTGAAAGTTAATGACTTGTATGTTGCGAAGGAGCAGTTGCACACTGCGAAGGAGCAATGCTGCTCGAACGCCTCTCCAGCGTGAAGACCTGTAGTAACGAGAAAGGAGTTAATAATCAATTAGAAACGAGGCTGGTAGACAATGAATTGTGCATTGCGAAGGAGCAATATGCCTTCATCTAGACCATCTAGACCTTTTAACTATCCTGCAAAAGAGCCTGGATCGAGCGATATTTTATTAATTTTTATACCAGACGTTTGATCGAGTGGTGTCAGAGCTTCTGTCACTTTGGACTTGCTCCAAGTCTCGCTCTTGATCAATAAATACGGAAGGGGAAAGGAGGAAAGGGGGCAGGACACGGGGAAAGGAAGAGAAAGGGGAAGGAGAGCTCTCCTTCCCTTCCTTTCTTCCCGTCCTTTCTTCCTTTGCCCGTGTCCTCCCCCCTTTCCTCCTTTCCCCTCCCGTATTTATTGATCAAGAGCCAGACTCGGAGCAACTCCACTATCACTTTTGTGCGACAGAGCGGAAACGATGCGCNGCCTGCAGACAAATACCAGAGATTGCAATGGGTGTGTGCAGATGATTTAAGAAGTATAATAGGTAAGATAATGCATTTCTTGTTCTTCCTACATAACCCATGAAGCCTTCTTTTCATGGGTAATATGCTTGCAAATTAAAATTGAGGAATGAGGATGAGACTTCAATGTTTCCCAAGGCAATATTAGGAAACAATATATTAGAAAACAATCTTCTTTTGCTTGCTTGATTGATTGGGAAACGGTTTGTTTACCCTCCAAATGGGAAACAAAATGTAAAACTGTATCAGCTCAGAAAATTATACGATAAATAAATGTTTTTAAGTATTTGAATTCAGCTTTTGAGAACACAAACTCGCTGTATATGTTGTAGATGAACTGTAGGAATTTTTGTTCTATTTTTGTTGCCCAAATGGGAAAAGCTGCCCAATCGAGTCAAATTTCAAATAATTTGAAAAATGTTTCTTGATTGGGCAATGATTCCCACAGGCTAGTTTGCACTTTAGCGGGCACACTTTTTACATTCCCTGTGTTTTGATTTTCTACCGATTTTGGTTGTAAAATGTATCAGTACTTAGACTGAAGTATACTTACTGAATCAGCAGGGGCTTGGGGGCGGCAGCCCCTGAGAATAATTAGCTGCAAGGATATATCGATTACCGGTTCCTGTTGCAGATTTAGGCCATGTTTAGAACATTTTGATGCCCTCTTACAAGTGTGAATCAGTCGAATCACAATCAAATTTTGCATTATCCAATCAGATGACAGGATGTTTATTGCTATTGTTTAGTAAGCCAATCAGCGATCAATTCTAGTAATACAATTCAACCTCTATTTTCTTTGGAAGCTGTGTCCGCTAAACTGCATTTGACCTGATTCCCATTTGGGGGAAAGAGTGCAGAACCGTTCACAATTTGATAAAAACCTTGAATGAAGCAGTGAGTGATGGAGCAACATCTGCCTTTATTTAAGGTTACTGTAACCGTTCAGACGAAGCATTTTTGATTTTTCGTTTTTGTCATAATCTGATGGTATAAGTATTTGAGTGCTGTTTAAACCAACTCACTTCCAGAAATAGCCGCAATTACTTGGAACTTTGAGCATCTTAAAGGGAGGAACCCTGTTTCTCAAAATTTGCGGAAATATACATTAGGGGATTAAGTAAACTCACTTGACCTTGCAGCTATGTTCATGACATCCCGTGCTGCTTTGTTATTGACATAATGCTTTACCAAGACCGCGCTTAAGCTTTATTGCTGGACCTTTCGTGCATAATCGTATTTCCCTGCAATTTTTGCTTCATTTTGATAAAGGCCTGATTTCTCGAAACAGGATTCCGGAATACTGTTGGGTAATAAAAAATCTTTGTGTACCCAACAGGCCAATCGAATCGCTTGAAACTTGGCACACAGAGTCACAATACATATAACTACAAAACAGTGTCAGCGATTTGTGATAGATCCACTGGTCTGATTTTTACAAAGGTCTGAAAGTTAAAAAAGACATTTAAGATATTTACATTAATTTAAAATGATATCATTTCTAGACAGTACCTTTTATCAAAAATTTGTGACACTGTTTTGCAGTTCAGGGCCTTAAGTCTCTGGTAAATAGATAGTCGTGGTCCAACGATTATCATTGGGGTACACAAAGATTTTTTCGCAAGGGTGGTTGATTTTGCCTAAAATCTAGAATAAATCATTTGCGATTTTATTAAATCAACTGAATATATTTCTATGATATTCTACGTTTAATTCTGTGCGAATGATGCATAAGTTTGTTTGGTATATTTTGACAAACGGCCGTAGTAAACGGAGTTTCTTAATCACCGCCTGAACCGTTACAGTAACCTTAAGCCTGTACATGCTTGCTTGTCTAGATTTGTATAGTACATTTTTCTGTAAGAAACTTGGCTCTGGGCCTGGTAGCTGGCTTCTTGAATTTGAGGTCATGTTTGCTGCCAAAAGTTTCTTGTTATGGATTTCTTAAATTTTCAATATTAAATATAGAATTGATTTTTGGTCAAATAAAAGGGTATGCAGGGGTAGAGTGGGTAAGCTAGGGTAAAATGGGTAGTTTTGATTGTAGGAAAGCAGTTGACCTGGAGCTGATAAATCAACATTCACTATGTTCTCAAGGAGGGTAGTTTGAGCAATTCTAGCTGACTATGTTTCCAAGGAGGAGTGTTCTCTGCTGATTGAAGCCTAGCCATTTAGCCACCAAAGAACATTTGAATCACTGATTTTGGTAGATTGCCGTATTTTGTGTAACAAATTTTCTCTGTTGATATTTTTTTTTGAGTCACCAAGTACACCAGTTATGCCAATTTAGGTGGCAGAAGTTATTCTCTTCCTTTTTTGATAACAGATAGGACTTTACTTCACATTTTTGGGCATAGGCTTCAGAAACCATCTTCCACCCCACAGGGCAATCCAGGACAACAACATGAAACACAAGCCCCCACATGAAAACTATGTCAAGAACACCAACACCCCTATTATTCCACCACTGCCTAAAAGCACCAACCAGGCAAAAGAAGACACCCAAAATTGGTGGTCTAATAAAATATTTTGATACATTTGTCCATGGAGGAGCTCTCTATAAAGTAAACAAATCAAGAGTGAGCTATCATATACAGTAAGTAGTAGGACAAAGATAAGATTTCAACTTTATCAAATGAAAGACTTCAATGAAATTATCTGTCCTTGATTTACTGAAAAATGTTAAACCAACTTTCTCACAGAGATCATAGACCTACATGGTTGCACGTGGACCCCAAGAGTTGACACACCAGGGTTTATTGATGAAGATAATACTAATTTGTGCAAGCCTCTCATAATTCCTGCTTCTGCGCAACTATCAGATTTTTGAAAGTTAATGAGTTGTATGTTTCGAAGGAGCAGTTTCACACTGCGAAGGAGCAATGCTGCTCGAACGCCTCTCCAGCGTGAAGACCTGTAGTAGCGAGAAAGGGGTTAATAATCAATTAGGAATGAGGCTGGTAGACAATGAATTGTGCATTGTGAAGGAGCAATGTGCCTTCATCTGGACCTTTTGACTATTCTGCAAAAGGGCCTGGATCGAGCGATATGTTTATACATTTTTATACGCTAGGTTTGATCGAGTGGCGTCAGAACTTCTATCACTTTTGTTTTCAAAGGAAAAAATTCCACAAAATTGTATGAAAATGTCGTTCGATTCAGGCTGGTTTCAGAATGGCTACAAGGTCTGTTGTTCAATGGTGCTCAAGCGCCTACCCATTGCCAATACTTCTTACTTTTTACGTTGAGTCCTAGTAATCGCTACCACCCACCCACCCTAACGTACTAGTATGAGCGAATAAGGGGTGGCCGGTAGCGATTTATAGTGCTCAACGTAATAAGTGTAGTCAATACCCGGAAGAACAAAGGTGTTATTCTTTATTCATCGAATGGGGCAAGGCTGGTAAACAATGATTTGTATATCGCGAAGGAGCAATTGTACATTGTGACGGAGCAATCGTACATTGTGAAGGAGCCATTGTCCAATGCTGCTTGAACGCCTCCCGAGCGTCGAGACCCTGTAATGGAGAAAGGCGTTAATAATCAATTGGAAACAAGGCTGGTTAGACAGTGAATCGTGCATTGCGGAGGAGAATTTGACCATTTTGAAGGGGAACAGGTATTATCAAATCAGGAATAGCGTGCCCTAAGACAATAGCAAGGTTGCGCATGTATACGCTTTGTTAAGTAACAATTGTCTTCAATGATTACGACCAGTTTTACCGGGTATGCTCAGTGCTAAATTCCTGCTAACCGGTTGATGAATTGAAAATCTATTGAAATTGTCATAAAACCAACGATTCGCTCATTCGGCCCATTGATTAACCCGAAGACGAAAGGAACGTGGCAATAAAACGTTTCATTTCCTTATCAGCCATGTCGGTTTTTCATATTTTCGTAGGCAATGATTGTTTACTTGGTGGTTAGGGATAGTGCTAGCCTACACGCAGCCTCAACACTTCACGCAGGGTATATGACACCCCAACAAGGTACTGCACTCAGTGGTTTTGCATACCGGGACGTCCGTCCAGGAAAGGAAAAATCCTTAAATTGTCCAAAATTTTTGAACTTTGAATTACTCTTAAATTTTTTTCTAATGCATTAATTTTACGATTGTTTTTTGCTTCTAATAATCTATCATTTATTTTCTCGTATTTATGATCAGATAAAATTCAGTGGACAAATGTCTAAGTTTTACTCCATATCAAAGCTTGTCTTTCAAACTTTTAACTCAAAAATATCAGATGGATGTCTCTCCGCATAAAGACCACTGCGTGCAGCCTGGGGTACGAGGACACATAATTTTCGCAACGGGATACAGACTGATTACGACGAGTCCCAGTAACTGCTGTCCAAAACGAGATCACTACACCAAACCGAGACCCGGCAGCCTTTCAATAGCGATAACTACCGCCATATAATCAGTCTCAACGGGATACCTGCTTTCGATAGAAAGGGGATCACAGGGGGTGAAATGTGCCTTTGGAGGAAGGGCTGGTGACACCCTGAAAAAGCATTCAACGCTTTGGTAGTCCGATATGAGATTTCACTAGCAGAAGATTGCGTTTCTAACCTAACTGCATCTGTGTGCGACCTCTGACACCGTCAGTATTTTCTCTGAATTCGACGGAATAATTGATTTTTATGCTTTCTTACAGAAAAATTTGGGCTTTTTTGGTCAACAGACACTTTTGGTTATTTAACGAAAGAGTCTGGATCCAGCTATGTTTTTATACAGGCTGTCCCAAAAAAATTGTGCCCCGTTTGCTTAAAGATTGCAACAAAACGGCAAAAGATTCTCGCCAAATTTTTATACGATGTTGCTCTTCAGATGTTCAAATAAAGTTTGCTGCTATCCCCGTAAAAATCCGTTGCAAAATGATGGAGCTATGACCTTCAGAAGACCGAATTTGCCTGATGACTGAAACCAGCGGTCGGCCATTTTGTCTTACTATTTTGCAGTGATAAGTAGCTCCACGTGAGGTAAGAAATAGTTTCTTTGAGGTCAGAAATAGTGGAACTCTTTGAGGATTATCGGAATTTTCACGAGAGCTATGACATTGGAGGCTGCTGTTTCATTTCATCCATGGAGCTATTTATCGTTGCAAAATAGTAAGACAAAATCGCCGACCGCTGGTTTCAGTCATCGGGCAAACTTGGTCTCCTGAAGGTCGTAACTCCATCATTTTTCAACGGATTTTTATGGGGATGGAAGCAAACTTTAATTGAAGATCTGAAGAGTAACATCACAGAAAAATTTGGCGAAAACCATTTGCCGTTTTGTCGCAATCTTCAGGCAAACGGGGCACAATTTTTTTGGGACATCCTGTACATTTTGCAGAAATCTGTTGAATTTTGAATTTGTTAAACAGCGCAGCGCTAGAACCTCTAGCGCCACTCAATGGAACCTTTCGCATGCAAATGTATGAAAACATCGCTCGATACGGACACTTTTGTTGAATGGCTAAAAGGCCAATGAAGAAAAATTTCAGTCGAGTACGCATATTCAATAGTGATATATATGGCTCTGGAACTCTTGCTGTTCATTATTTTACTTTGCAGTTTTTATCGTCTCCTTCAAAATTTTTTATCTTTCAGTTCACTTCCAAGATGATTTTTTTACGAAAACGAAAGAATGGTTGTCACGGAATGGAGAATGGTGGCCTAACTACCCTGGCTCGCCAATGTGCCGAAAATGATAGCATCACATAAGGTAAGTCTTGAATTTATTGGAACTGACGTATTAGTTACGCCCACTTTTTACACGCTGATGATGGATCTTGGAATTGATTCGAAACATTCTAATATAATTATGGCTTAGGCCACTCGTTTATGTCTCCTAATATAATTATGACTTAGCCACTCGTCTCTTGGATTTGTCACTTGGATTTGTCATGTACTCTTGGACTTGTCATTCTTTGAAAATGGATTAATTGGAAAGATATGCTGAATTCTGTATCTCAGTTTTTGACTGTAAAAAGAATTGAGAATATTTTTCAGATCAAGGTGCAATTTAGATAAATCTTGTTCGGTCTTTCATACATTTTGATCTGCTAGATTGCTTCCCCTCTTTCCCCAGTCTGTTACTACCTTTAGTACTCTGTTGCACTTTAGGACTGCAGCCTACAACACTGACACTGGTAGCCTCTCAACCAAATTGATTCGATCAATGGCTTTGAATTTCCCGCATTTTTAGCACCTGAAGGAGGCTTGTTGAACGAGGCAGATACAAAATGGACGATGCAAGCATTACCTGTTTTGCGAACCGTACAAAACTGTGGTGATTTTTGATTACCCTTGACGGTTGACAGAGGTTTAAAAGTGGGAACAGCTTCCAAACTTTCGCTGATAAAGGGTGTTTTAACGGCAAGAATATTAATAAGATTTGGTATATATGGTTTTTGCGAAGTTGTAGTAAATGAAATTTCCCGCAATTTGAGAGGAATGAGATATGACAGGGACTGACCGCGCACCTGTTGTCATTGTAAGATCAGAGTGGCTTTTATTGGCTTCATCTTTCATGTCTCTAGTTTTAGCATACATCTTTCGGAATTATCTATCAATCAACTCTTGTCAGAAACGACTACTTCACTTATCAACATCAACTTCCATCTGATATATCACTACTTGGAAATTTTGACGAAATTTAGTTTATTTGAATAGCGATAATCTTTGAGCCTGCAATCTTTGATGTTAGTGTGACTTTTCAGGGTATCTTTATTGCAGGGATAAAAAGATCGGGCTCGATCAGGACCCCACTACTGGTATCCATCTCATCTATTATTCAGTTTATCGTACAGGATTTGCTCTATAGCGTCTTCAAGAAGTTTCACCAACCTACTGGCGCTTAACTGTTTTATATTATTTTACTTAGGAAAAAGAAATTACGTCGAATTCATGAAGAAATTATGAAGGATTTATGACAATTTTCTCACAGAGATTTCCAAGAGTTTCAAGGTAAGAAATTGTTTATAATCGTCAGTTAAAATTTGAATCAGAATAGGCTGGCGATCTTTTGGTTCCTTGAGCTGAAGGAACAATAGAAATTTGTTAAATTGTTATAGACCATAGACCCACAAGGTGACGATATCAACACAGTAATAGAATCGGAATATTCATCGATTTTTACGAAATAAGGATTGATTTGTATATTGTGAAATTACAACTGGAAAATCTTGTCGTAAAGTATTGCACCGATGGTTTGAGGATAGAAGTTGGCGACGTGGAATTTACGCTGGTCGTAAAGGTATTCAATGGTATTTCCTTTTTTAGCGTAAACGCGAACTTTTACCGGGAGATTACGATTAACTCTTCTTAATTATCGATTTCTCAGAGCTTCTGTACTTCATTGATTACTACAGAAAGAAAGTCCTCGATCAAAGCCAACTCGAAAGCTGCTTTGGCGATTGGAAATGTTTAACTTCATGGTCAATATTTTCCTATGATCAAAATCATATTGAACTTCGCAGTTTTACCAGCAGTCCTCGCTTTCATTAGAGAATTTGAGTTTGTGAAAGTCAAGAAATAGCGTCATTCTAGTATGTTTTGAAGACGAGCTTTGGAAATCATTTGAAGAGTTTTCAGATGGACAATATCGGCTAAGGTTTGCTTCCACGCAATTCAAGTCAACTGATAAATTTCTTGATAAAACATCTTTTTGAGTTCTTTAAAAACAGTCTGTCGCACGTCTGATTGGCTGCAATAAAGTCAGAGCTCAACACAAGGGATTCCTTCGTGAATCTGTGTATTTGAAACAAAGGAGGGCTGATCGTAAGCACTTTCTACAGCCGTAGAAAGTCAGTAGGATTAGCAGACATTCAATTCTCCTATTCTTTGTAGTGTCCTTATCACCCAATCAGATGCATGACAGACTGCCTTTAACGTGCAAAGAGTTGCATAATACTTAAATCTTAAATCATGGTCATATGACTTAAAAGGGGTAGTGCAAATGCTAGCCGGTTACATCTATCAGCAGCCTCCTAGCAACAATTTTCTGATATAAAAACGAAGGGATTTAAAAGTTGATCCGTTGCTTGCTATGCTGCTCGGATTGGCTGATGAAAACATGGTAATTNTTCTACAGCCGTAGAAAGTCAGTAGGATTAGCAGACATTCAATTCTCCTATTCTTTGTAGTGTCCTTATCACCCAATCAGATGCATGACAGACTGCCTTTAACGTGCAAAGAGTTGCATAATACTTAAATCTTAAATCATGGTCATATGACTTAAAAGGGGTAGTGCAAATGCTAGCCGGTTACATCTATCAGCAGCCTCCTAGCAACAATTTTCTGATATAAAAACGAAGGGATTTAAAAGTTGATCCGTTGCTTGCTATGCTGCTCGGATTGGCTGATGAAAACATGGTAATTATTAACAATCTTAGATTCTTACTGGTTATCAGTGGACTTCATGATCCTGCAGCGATCATTATTTCGTTGAATTAATCATGATGTGCAAGAGCCGAGGACATGTCTGAGAACATTGTATGCTTAAGATATAACAACTGCAACTACAGGGTGTCCCAAAAAAATTGTGCCCCGTTTGTCTGAAGATTGCGACAAAACGGCAAAAGATTCTCTCCAAACTTCTGCATGATGGTGCTCTTCAGATGTTCAATTAAATTAAAGTTTGCTACCATCCCCATGAACATCCGTTGAAAAATGGTGGAGCTATGACTTTTAGGAGGCCAAATTTTCCCGATCACTGAAACCAGCGGTCGGCCATTTTGTCTTACTATTTTGCAGCGATAAGTGGCTTCATGGGTTGAAAATGAAACAGCAGCCTCCAATGTCATAGCTCTTGTGAAAATTCCAATAATCCTCGGAGGGTTCCACTATTTCTGACCTCACAGAAATTATTTCTTACCTCACGTGAAGATACTTATCACTGCAAAATAATAAGACAAAATGGCCGACTGCTGGTTTCAGTCATCAGGCAAATTTGGTCTTCTAAAGGTCATAGCTCCATCATTTCTCAACGAATTTTTACGGGGATGGTAGCAAACTTTAATTGAATATCCGAGGAACAACATCATGCAAAAATTTGGCGAGAACCTTTTTGCGTTTTGTCGCAATCTTCAGGCAAACGGGCCACAATTTTTTTGGGACACTCTGTAGATAGACAAGGCTAAGTACGGGAACGAAGCAAGCTCAATTTCCTAATCAATTGCAGTAGAAATTACTTGAATGATGCATAACCAATTCTGTATTCTGCGTAGTATAAGCATAGCATAGGGCTCAAATCTTTTAAATCTTTAAAATAGTGGGTGTAAAATTCTATAAACTTTTCCTTTGAATTAAATGTCTTGAAAATAACTTATGAGAATCTTATATCTGCGAAGCAATGTATTTGTATCTGAATTTATCTCTTTCTTTTTCAGATTAAGTGGTGTCATTAGCCGGTCCTCGGCCTGACAGACCACAGGGAAACAAACCAAATATGGATCAAATACGAACTGTGTCAGTTTACTTGGCATTTTTCTTTCTTTGTAATTATGCAGCTTCATACAGACTGCCAAAAGGTATGAGAATCTTGTTTCGATGTTTTTGACAGAAACCATCCTTGAATGAGCACTTCCCTTGAATGGACACCTCCTTCGAATATGTAAACTCATATGTAAACTCTCATTTAATTTTTTACGCAAGTTCTTGTAGGTAGTTTGAAAAGAAAAGACTTCACCTTCCATTACTTTCAGTGCATTTGTTTTGCTACAATATTAGTTGTATTATGAAGCTTGGAATGAGTGCCTCCTTTACAGGCACATTGTCGACCGTGATCCTTTGCGTGCTGAAGGAAATTCAAAACAAAGTGAATTTAGGCCAAAAGTTACTTTCAGATAATTTGAAGCTCGACTTTGGTGCCACAAATGGTTGCCAATGGGTGTTTAAAGCTTGAACAACTTGGATGCCAAGCTACTCATTCAGGGATAAACAGAAAGCTCATGTTTGTTAATCCATACTTTAGATGTAACTGCGGAGCGTTCAGCTGCTTTGCAGGAGTAAGATAAGATCATAGTAACTGATAGCGCTGTGTGCATTCTTCCTACAGGCAACGCCCATTTGATAACTCATATAAAGTTCCTAATTTGCCACATTAATCCTTTCATCGGTTGCTTCCAGGATCGTGCACTTTACAGGACGGCATATTTAGCAAAGCTGTTTTATCCGGCACAGTATTTTCATTGAGTGATTAGTACCTCCATATTTTCATTTTTGTGTAAAGAACATAGGGCACCATTGCTCAACTGTAATAATAGTCAACATGGGGACAAATTGGCGATTCATAGATTTTACGGTTATTGTGAAGTTGTAGTGGAAGAAAACCAGTTTCTGCCATTGAAAATGGTGTTAACTGAAAAGTTGAAAGTTTGCAAACAGGGGTATTTTTTCTCAGTTTTAGAGAGCCAAAATTAGTTAACCCATTTTGCCCTGCCCTAACCAATTTTGCCCAACACATACTACAGACTGAATCATCTACGAAGGCCCAAATGGTCACAAGAAACGAAAGCAAACCTTTGAAGTTATATCCTTTTTACCTTTTTGTATTGCTTTGTGAACTTTGCTAAGAATATTATCCTTATTCCCATCGTTTCATCAAAACTATTTCAAAATTTTCAATTTTCTATCCGTCTGAAGTGATCACCAAAACATAGAAATATCGAATTCTTAGCCTCCTCTGGACGCTGAGCCTCGTTTTGATACGAACCTTTATACGAATAACATAACGAATAACACTTCATAACATAATGATCGTTGATCTATTGAAAATTAATCAAAATGAGATCATAAGTCACAGGAACCTGTCATTCGAGACAATCCTCTTCAGGATCAACGGTTTTTTTGTTTGATATTCTTGAGACCTGCTTTTCTCTCCTTAGATACCATGTACCATTTATTGTTTATGAAAATTAATTGTTTTTACCAGTTTTATGAATGTTTTGGGCCTTAGGCCGTTTTTAGCTGGTTCTGAGTAAGGTGAAGGATAATTTCGGCGTTTGAAAAAATGCTGCTCCCTGAATATCAAAGCTATAATATTGAAAACTGTCTTGTTTTGTTCCCGATATATCCAATTAGGTTCAGTAATTTACCCAGCTTTAATCGGCCATTCCTTCCCATGAATATGGGAAGTTTTCTGCAGAAAGCCCCTTCCAAAAACCTGCAAAATTGAGTGANCGAGATACCGTTTCATGTACACTGTTTCATGTACAAAACTGACGGTTATTTTTTCTCCTTTTTAGCTATAAATGATGAACCACTAGACCGTTCACGGCGGATGAGTAAACGAGAAGATATTGTAATGTTCGATAAACCAAAAAGTCTCGTCGACGAATTGACGGGTAATTATTGATTAATCACTGATTTTCTCTGTTTAATATTTGCTCGTAGGTCTGATAGAATTTACGGCACAAGTGTAATTGTCAAAGTAACTTGAACGTGGTCTCAAACCAACTTGACATACCGGGTAAGGCAGAAAAAAGTTCCCATTTTTGAAAATTCATAGCACCAAGAGTACTTAGCAGATTTGAATGATTCAAATCCTAGTTAAAAGCCGAAAGATCGAAGTATTTTTGAGATTTTTCTCGCTGTCTTACCAGCACTAGAAGTATAGGTAAATTCAACTTTATAATAATGTCATGGTTACAAAATGACTGAAAAAGGACCTAAAACATTGATCAAGTCGTTAATACTCTCCTCACGCAGAACAATACGCAATTGGCATTTCACCTCTCTCATGAGTTATAAGACATAGATTTTCAAACAAATACTAAAGATTTTAAATCCCATAACAATAAATGTACAGAGGACATCTCTCACCCATGAGAAATTGCATTTTCTTTCTTGTTCTGTGTGGGGAGTGCTTTTTGGTTTGATCAATGTTTTAGGCCCTTTTTTAGTCATTTTGCAACCATGAAATTCTTGTAAAGTTGAATTTACCTACATTTCTAGTGCTCGTAAGACGGCGAGAAAGATCATGAAGCTACTTTGATCTTTCGGCTTTTAATAAGAATTTGAATCTTTCAAATCTGTGAAGTACTCTTGATGCTATGAATTTTCAAAAGTGGGAACTTTTTTCTGGCTCACCCGGTACATTGGTAGATCGTTATTTTGCTAATTACAGATTTTGCTATTTGATTTCAGGTAGCTGACTTTGTATTTATTTTATATACCGGGTGAGCCAGGAAAAAGTTCCCGCGCTGGAAAATTCATGGTAAATCCGTAAGATCAGACTAAAAGGCAATTGGTCTCAGAACTGGTTGACCGTTGAACAACTAACGAGATTCGATCGATCAGTTATAGCATACAAAATGATCAACGGGCAATGTCCTGAAAACCTTTGCAATAAATATCATCAAAGGACCTAGCACTCCAACTACAGAACAAGGAATTGCAGGGACCTAAAAACCCCAAGAAGTGATCTTGAATACATTAAGAAAGGGTACACCATTTAGCTCTGGAAGCTTGGAGCGATATTCCCATTAATATCAGAGAGCTCCATATACTTAGTCGATTCAAAAAGCAGCTAAAAAGTTACTTTAAACCTTTAAGAGCTGAAATCAGATGAAAACACGAATCCCTGGAAGAGCAGCTGCTGTGTAGATAGGAAACTGTGCATGATTTTAGGTTGACTGTTTCAGTTTCAGTTTTCATTTTAAAATTCACACAACATACAGGCTTCAATACAAAATACATTAAATACAATAATACAGATATAAAACAAACGATACAAGCACCCAAAATTAAACTAAGGAAGAGAACATATGAAAACTGTATATAATATATTTATGTAATTAGGATATTTATTTTTTATTGAGTTTGGTAAGCTGAAGGGACTTTGTGTTTGAATGATTTAAAATGACAATGACAAAATGAAAATAGCAATTCATGCAACCGGATGCGTATTGTTCAGTGCGAGGAGATTCCCTTACGATCTGAGTAAGGGTTTTAGGCCCATTTTCACGCATCTCCCAACCATGAAATTTTCGTAAAATCGAATTTATGTATATTTTCAATGCTCATGAAAACGAGAGAAAAATCACAAAAATACCTTGGTCTTTCGACTTTTAATTAGGATTCGAATCAATTAAATCCGTGAAGTACTCGTGGTGCTATGAATTTTCGAAAGCGAAAACTTTTTTGGCTCACTCGATATAATGTTAGCTATTGTAGCAATCAAATCAAAATAAATGATCAACTGCAACAACGAAACCCATTTTCTGGTTGAGCAGTTCATGTGAGGTGAGTAGCCGAGCGGCGGAAACTGAAGTTAAACTCGATTGAGTGAGTGAGTTCAAACTCCGGATGGGTGACGTCTCGGAGGCCTGACCTCGCAAATAAGATGTTATGAATAAATATTTATACACGAAAAATAAACCCTTCAGCATCTAATAATACATATATACAATCTTATAAAACAAACAAACAAAAATAGTTTCAAAGGCAATGTAGACTCTCTTCGCCGTCCTTCGGAAGTGACGTTTAGGGGGTCCCATGTCTGCATGCAGCATGCATAGTGGGCCTAAATCAACTTTAAATAGCTGAAATCCTTTCAGTCCACTTAAAACTTGTAATGAATTACTGAAAAAACATGGTGCAAAATTGCTTGTTAGAATACTTATTAAGAATTTTTTTGTTATTGTTTTTAATTTCATGTTATTTTCGCTTGGCAGATGAAAGAATCAAATATGTTCGAAACAAGAAATTGTCTCAATCACGATCTGATGTTCCTGAGGAGGATACTGATGCTTTAGTAGTGCCTGAGGAGGAGGATGAGCCAATAAGAACAATAGGGGACAAAGCTGAAAGGCGGACTGATACTCAGAATGATAAACAAAACGTTGTGTCTGAGTCTAGTATGAAAAGTCCCAAAGAATCTAGTCTGTATAATAGTGCAGGGTCCGAAACAGCTACTCAAGTGACTGGTGCACAGAGAACTGCGCAGGATGAAGCTGAGGAAAAGCCTGCGGAGGAGAAACCAGCAGAGGAGGCGCCTGCAGAAGAGAAACCTGTGGAGGAGCCGGCTACTGAAGAAAAACCTGCGGAGAAGCCTGCTGCAGAAGAAAAGCCTGCAGAGGAACCAGCAGCCACAGAACCCCCTAAAGAAGGAGAGCCGGCCGCAGAACCGGCTGCAGAGCCAGCTGCGGAACCAGCTGCAGAACCGGCCCCGGAGCCTGCTCCAGAACCTGCTCCAGAACCCGCCCCAGAACCCGCTGCAACGGAGGCACCTTTGGAAGACTTTGACTACGAATCTATGCATGGAATTTTCGGTAAAAAACTCAGCTCGGACGGAACAAAAAGCAACTATGCAACAGATGCTTCTAATAAGTTATCAAAAGCCATTGGCAATATGTCAAAGGATGTTCATGTTCCTGGTGAGCAGAAGCAACTCGAAGAAGCGACCCCAGAGGCTGCTGCTGTGCCTGCTGATGCTGCACCTGTAGCTCCCACGGCTCAACCAGCTGCAGCAGCCCCACAGGCCCCAGCTGCTGCTCCTGCAGCCCAGCCAGCTGCGGCTGCTCAGCCAGCCCCAGCACCACCTGCTGCAAAACCCGCAACCGATGGAGATGACTTAATTGATGATTTATTTGATAACAAACCCGCTCCTGCAGCAGGAACGCAAGCACCTGCAGTACCTCCCGTAGCAGCTCCACCAGTAGCCCCTGCGGCTGCCCCTGGACAACCTGCAGTAGTCCCTGCACTACCAGCTGTTACCCCAATCCCGACTGCCGCAGCCCCAGCTGTCCCTACCCCAGCTGCCCCAACGCCAGTTGCTGGAGTAGCTGTTCAACCAGGTCCAACTACTGGTGCAGCTCCACAAGTTACTCAGCCACCGCGTGCAACAAACCCTGCAGCTCAACCAGCTGCACCAGCGGCCGGAGGTGAACCTTCAGTAACTGGGGTTGCCGCTGGACAAGGTCAAATCAATATGGGCACGCAAGCACAAGGAGCACAGACTCCAGCTGCACCTGCAGGTGCCCCAACTGCAAATCCACCTGCTGCAACTACTGCTCCTGGAGGTGAACAACCCGCTGGAACGATTGACGATCTGTTCGGAAAACATATCGTTGAAGGAGCAAGCATTGAGCCTAAGGAAGCACCTGTAGAAGCTAAGAACAAGAATGAAACTATCATGTTAGTTCAAACTGGAAACAATACACAAAGTTTAACAGATAATTTTGGAAAACTTAATTCCAAGCTGAGTAAACCAAAAGTCAAGGATGTTAAGGATGCCGCATATTGGACAAATGCGCAATATGTGGAACAGAATACTGCGCCAAACCAGGCATATAACTATGGTTCATACAGTAATTATTATGATACAACTTATGGTGATAATGCATGGAAGCAAAAGAATGAGCAGGCTGCAGAAACGAGGCATTTGACCTCAAAACCAGCTGCAAATAAAGCTCCAAGCTCTGAATACGCAACGAGCAGTTCTCCGCAATATGATGCTACACAGCCACAGGCAGAGCCAGGTCAAGCAGCAGCCGTGGACCCATATTCTTCCTCTGTGTACGTTCAAAACACGCTGACACAAGCTAAACTCATGTACGTCGAGACACAAAACAAGGACAATAGCAACGAGCAAACTCCAAAACAAGAGGCAGTGAGCCAGAGCACAGCCAGTGAGGGGCAAAGTTCTACCAGTACAGATGCAGCAAGCCAAGAGCAGGAAGTCACCACCACACAGCCACCAACTACGATGTATGCAACACAGGCATCCACAGAGGCACCTAAGGGAACTACCTCAAATGAGACATCAGCCTCAGTATCTACTAGTGAAGTGAACAGTAACGAAACTTCAAATGTTATTAACGAGACTGCAACTTCGAATGTTGGATCAGAGACAACCACCACAGCTACACCAGTTACTACCCAGCCAACGACTGCTGTCTACCCAGACTACAGCAAGGAAACAACCATAGCTCCAACGAAAAATGAAACAATAGCCAACGAAGCTACCTCAGTGGTCCTTGAGCCAACCTCAAACAAGGCTACCACATCTGTGATAACTGAACCTAGCTCGAACCATACAACAACGAACGAATCATCTACTACCTACCCTGAGAGTACTGCGGCACCTGTAATTACCCAGTCTACTGTATCATCGTATCCAGATTATATAAGCCAAGGAAGTGCTTCGAGCGTAAGCACTAATGGAAGCACCACAGCAAACCACGCATCAGAAGGAAATGCTACTGCAGTTGCAGAAGGCCAGAAAGATACGACTGCTTACTCATATGGTGAGTACACAAACCCTATAACCACTGCATATCCAGCATCAAACAATCAAACACAGTATCCTTCAGCTAATGCAGGTTTCATCCCCCCGCAGTCCCTGAATCACTCTACAATTGGTGAACACACAGTAAATGCAGCTAAGACAAACCACACAGAAGCCAATGAGACTTCTGCAAAGGAGATTTTCACAACTGCTGCACCTACAATTGTCCCAGCAGAAGAAAACACTTCCAACGTTGTAAGTCCTAACGGCAGCGAACCAGTAAGTACAACAACGAGCCCACCTCTTTCAAATAATACAGCTGTGACTGCTAACCAGACAAGCTCAGAATCAATAACCGCAGGGACAGTTAAGCCTTCATCGAACAACACTGCAATGAGGAATGAGACTAAAGCTGCTAAAGCGATCAAAGCTAATGCCGCAGAACAAGCATATACGCAAACAGGAACCTATCCAAGTTCAGTCTACCCGGCCGGCAGCAGCCAAACGGTTACCCAAACAAGTGCGCCTACGGGATATGCTGCAACTTACCCATACGATGGAAGCTCACAATACGGAACCGCAACTGGTGTTTATTCTGGAACATACCCAAATACAGGATATGCAAATTATCCATTAGCATCTGGTAGCCAGTCTACCTCCCCTGTCACATTGTCTGTTGGTTACCCATATTCCGCTGGTTCTGCATCTGCAAGCTCAAGTTCTTCGAGCTCTTCAAGCGCAAGCTCTTCAGCTTCTTCCCAGTCTTCTTCCAGTGGCAGTATCAACATAAACTATGGTAACTATTATGGTTCTGCAACCAGCAATATGACTGTAGTTGCAAACATTACCGAGCCTGTAGCTGCTGGCAATGAAACTGTCACCGAGAAGCCAAAAGCAACACAAAATGTCACTGCTTCTAGTAACGCAACTGCATCTAAAAATCCTAAGATCTCACAGAATGTCACCGTTGGAAATGTTACTGAACCAACAACGACTCAAAATGGAACTACAGAAGTAAAGCCTTCCGTTGTACCATTTGTGCCTGGATCTGCGTGGAATGTTAGCGAGCAAAGCTTGGTCAATATTCATAAAACTGGAAAACCAACAAGACCTCCGAATGTCACTGAACCAGTCTCGAATGTTACAGAAGCTGCCGTTTCTGTGACACAGAATGGAACAACCGAGGCAAAGACGACAGCTGCTCCAACCATAGCTGCAAATGTCACCGAACCAGTTCTTGTCCTTGGCACACAAAATGGAACATCTGAGGTGAAGACCACACCTGCTCAAAATGCAACCAGTATTGGAAACACTACGAGCTCTGAAACTCAAACTTCAAAGGCGAATAACACTGGCCTTGTATCTGACTCACGTTTAGGTACTCTTGATGCTAACGGCGTATGGCATTTTTACGATTTTGACAAAATAACAAAGCAGCAGATGAAAGACATTCAAACTTCATCAACAACCGAAAACGCTACGAGCTCTGAAACTCAAACTTCAAAGGCGAATAACACTGGCCTTATATCTGACGTACGCCTAGGCACTCTTGATGCCAATGGTGTGTGGCATTTTTACGATTTTGATAAAATAACAAAGCAGCAGATGAAAGACATTCAAACTTCATCAACAACCGAAAACGCTACTAGCTCTGAAACTCAAACTTCAAAGGCGAATAACACTGGCACAATATCTGACGCACGTTTAGGTACTCTTGATGCCAATGGCGTATGGCATTTTTACGATTTTGACAAAATAACAAATCAGCAGATGAAAGACATTCAAACTTCATCAACAACCGGAAACGCTACTAGCTCTGAAACTCAAACCTCAAAGG
Organism: Aurelia aurita complex sp. Pacific; assembly: GCA_004194395.1. Taxonomy (NCBI): domain Eukaryota; kingdom Metazoa; phylum Cnidaria; class Scyphozoa; order Semaeostomeae; family Ulmaridae; genus Aurelia; species Aurelia aurita complex sp. Pacific. Next base: position 341,127 of record REGL01000049.1, read on the forward strand.
CGAATACCACAAGCACCTTATCTGACGCACGTCTAGGTACTCTTGATGCCAATGGTGTGTGGCATTTTTGGGATTTTGACAAAATAACAAAACAGGAGATGGAAGCCATTCAAAATTCAGCAGCCGCAAAATCTGCACGCAACTTTACGAAAGTAGGTGTGAGTAAAATAAATGGAGCAACAAATGAGACATTGAGCACCACTGCTGTGCCATATTACTACCAGACCACACCAAGCCCTGCTACGAATAACACAAATGCAGCGTCAACTGCTACCGAAGTTGTTCCTCAGGTTTCAGGGAATGTCACAGAAGCAACGCAGCAGAGTAATGCTACATATGTGGCAACAACATATGTGCCAGAAACTAGGCCTGCTGTTAATGGAAGTGAAACAAAAGCAAATTCAAGTGACTACTCAAGTACTGATTACTATACTTATTACAACCAAAACAAGGGATACTGGCAAAACAACCAAACAGAAAGTCAGACCGCATCGTATGAGACTGCCAGCACAACGCGAGCCCCTGCAGTGTCATTAAATGCTACACAGCCTCTTGTCAGTGGCAATGAGACACAAGTCCAAGTAAACGAAACAATGACAACAACAACTGCTACTATCACAGAAAAGCCTGCCACACAAGTTGAAACTATTAACACTACGTTTACAACGGTTGCTCCTGTGTACACTCTGAACGTTGCTGCAAATATTTCTCAAGTTTCACAAGCGAATTGGACAACTGAGATTCTTAATAACACCGACGTAGGCACAACCAAGCGACCGGAGATTATTGAAACAACAGTAGCTGCAAATGTCACAGTCTCGGTTGTTAATACGACCGCTGCACCTTATTATACAACTGCGAAATCTGGAAATCTGACTGCACCGCTGTCTACTGTGGCTCCTGAAGTATCTAATGTTACAACCGGGCTTGGATCAGTTAACCAAACCACTTTGCCTCCAGCGACCGGAAATGTGACGGTGCCCCTATCAACCGTAGCACCAGAGCTCGGATCGGTCAATCAAACCACACTGCCGCCTGCAATTGGAAATTTTACAGTACCGTTATCAACCGTGGCACCAAAGGTTTCTAATGTTACAACCGAACTCGGATCAGCAAATCAGACCGTATTGCCTTATGCACAGAATGACAAATATGCGCAAGCACAAGGTAACACTGGCGGTCAAGGTAACCGTGAAGCTTTACTCTATGGTTACTACAAACAGCAGAAAATACAAATAGCACTTGATCAATCAAGTCAGCTTGTTGTTAGTCCTCAGGGTACTTCATACCAAGTTCCAGGACAGGGCGCAGTAAACCAGGCCACAGGTGCTGCCTCAAGTGCTGGCACTGGCATTACACAACAAGGAGCTGCCCCAGTGTATCCATCATCTAATCAAGCGGGTGCTGCCAATTCCAATCAAGCCTATGGCGGTGAGAAGCATATCACGCCTCCATCAGTAAAGACAACACCCGTTCCATCACAGATAAACAATCAAAACAATGCTGCATCCTCGGGTTCCATTCCATTAATAAGTGCCTCCGCATCGGCTACATATCCACAGGTTTATGCAAGTGAAATTCCTAAAACTGCTGCCCCGCAGAAGCAGGATGCAAACAATAACATGACCTTGGAGTCGATTCTGGAGTCATTGGCAGACGGTAATGAAACGGAGGTTGAAACGGCACCTGAAAACAAGCTACCATTCAAGAATGAGGGACCAGTTGTTACTTCGAAGCTAGTGAACCCAGCTGACCTGACAAAGATGACAGAGCCAGCGCAAAATGTGACAGTTCCTCCTAAAAAGAAGCCAAGTTTGGTTGATCTTGTCTCTGGTGGCAAAAAGAAGCCAAAGATACAATGTAAGTAGTCTACAATTTGGTAAAGTCTTAGATTGAATTAAAGTCTAAAAATAGCTGTGTAACCATCTGGATAGATTAAGTTTCAGGACATCAGTTTAAAACGCTGCTCAATTAACGAATTCGTTACGAAGACCACGATCATTTTGAGTGTGAGGAGCGGGCTTTGAGATCATTTTGAGTTTGAGGAGCCGAGAACACACATTTTAACAAATTCCAGCAGTTAGTTGATCCATGCAAAACCTTATCGGTAATTATTTTAGTTTGGACTAAGGCAATTTTGGATTGAAAATAGTTCATACAAAAGTCTCTCAAACTAAACATTTTTATTAGAACATTTTTCTTATTCGCAAATAGAAAAGCTAATCTTATCGGAAATTTGATTTTTATTGCCAAATTTGGGAGAATACCCAAAATTTGGGCTGGTTTTTTGTTTTAATTTTGTGAGTCAAATGTGATTTAAACATTGCCTGGAAAATGCAGCTTTATTATGAACTTTAGTATTAGTACCACGACGAGCATCTTGAGGGCCGTTTCAGAAAAGACAGATCAGTGTAAAGGTAAAATCAGCATAGCTTCCAAATCTTTAATTTGACTTCAAAAGGTGGGTGTAAAATTCTGTGATCTATTTCTTCTGACTGAGTGGCTTGAAACAAAATTTAGTTACTTATCTTTAATTCTACCGTTGGACTTTTCAGAAATTTNGATCAGCAAATCAGACCGTATTGCCTTAAGCACAGAATGAAAAATATGCGCAAGCACAAGGTAACACTGGCGGTCAAGGTAACCGTGAAGCTTTACTCTATGGTTACTACAAACAGCAGAAGATACAAATAGCACTTGATCAATCAAGTCAGCTTGTTGTGAGTCCTCAGGGTACTTCATACCAAGTTCCTGGACAGGGCGCAGTAAACCAGGCCACAGGTGCTGCCTCAAGTGCTGGCACTGGAATTACACAACAAGGAGCTGCCCAAGTCTATCCATCATATAACCAAGCGGGTGCTGCCAATTCTAATCAAGCATATGTCGGCGAGAAGCATATCACACCGCCATCAGTAAAGACAACACCGGTTCCATCACAGATAAACAATCAAAATAATGCTGCATCCTCGGGTTCCATTCCATTGATAAGTGCCTCCGCATCGGCTACATATCCACAGGTTTATGCAAGTGAAATTCCTAAAACTGCTACCCCGCTGAAGCAGGATGCAAACAATAACATGACCTTGGAGTCCATTTTGGAGTCATTAGCGGACGGTAACGAAACGGAGATTGAAACGGCACCTGAAAACAAGCTACCATTCAAGAATGAGGGACCAGTTGTTACTTCGAAGCTAGTGAACCCAGCTGACCTGACAAAGATGACAGAGCCAGCGCAAAATGTGACAGTTCCTTCTAAAAAGAAGCCAAGCTTGGTTGATCTTGTCTCTGGTGGCAAAAAGAAGCCAAAGATACAATGTAAGTAGTCTACAATTTGCTAAAGTCTTGATTGAATTAAACTCTAAAAATAGTTAAAGTGTTACCATCTAGATAGATTAAAGTTTCAGGACATCAGTTTAAAACGCTGCTCAATTAACGAATTCGTTACGAAGACCACGATCATTTTGAGTGTGAGGAGCGGGCTTTGAGATCATTTTGAGTTTGAGGAGCCGAGAACACACATTTTAACAAATTCCAGCAGTTAGTTGATCCATGCAAAACCTTATCGGTAATTATTTTAGTTTGGACTAAGGCAATTTTGGATTGAAAATAGTTCATACAAAAGTCTCTCAAACTAAACATTTTTATTAGAAGCCCTTTTTCGCAAATAGAAAAGCTAATCTTATCGGAAATTTGATTTTTATTGCCAAATTTGGGAGAATACCCAAAATTTGGGCTGGTTTTTTGTTTTAATTTTGTGAGTCAAATGTGATTTAAACATTGCCTGGAAAATGCAGCGTTATGAGGAACTTTAGTATTAGTACCACGACGAGCATCTTCAGGGCCGTTTCAGAAAAGACAGATCAGTGTAAAGGTAAGATCGACGTTGCAATTATTAAGGCAAATCCAGGTGGTAAATTCAAAACGAAAAAGAAGTCGATAATGATAATAGTAATAATGTGTATTTCAAAATACATCTGTGGATGAATTTCAAATTCTGTTTATTCTCATTTCAGCACCTTACCCTGGCTGCGAATACGACAAAATGGTAGCATCCCAACCAACATCTTTCGATATGGTCATCCCAGAATGTGATGCAGATGGGACATACAAGGCAATCCAATGCTACAACCATAAAATCTTTGGCAAGTGGTGCTGGTGTGTTGATAAGCTTGGTCTCGAAATCATAGGGACACGAAGTGCTAATGATTCTCTCACTGAAGAGCATTGCTTGGAAATGAGAAAAGTTAATAATACGAATGATTATTGGACAGCTTTTTATAACAAGCCAACACAAAGACCAAGACCTCCTGTTGTTGCACGAGTGAAGCCTGTACGGCCACTAAAAGGTAAGATTATAAGGGTAACTATTGTTGAATTCAAATGAATTCAAATGAATGTCGCTGGTGTCCTTACGGTGCTGCACTCATTTGAAATTATTGACGTTCCAAATCCTGTCCTTTTACAGATTCTTTTGTACGGCGATAAAAAGTTGCCATTTGATGTAAATAAGTTCATCCCAAAATCAACTATCTTGTATATTTCAAGAACGGAACGCTTCGTATAATATCATGGTCCTTTTCATTAAATATCCCTAAATCTTGTGCCCAACCTTTTTATTTGCANAACACAAAGACCAAGACCTCCTGTTGTTGCACGAGTGAAGCCTGTACGGCCACTAAAAGGTAAGATTATAAGGGTAACTATTGTTGAATTCAAATGAATTCAAATGAATGTCGCTGGTGTCCTTACGGTGCTGCACTCATTTGAAATTATTGACGTTCCAAATCCTGTCCTTTTACAGATTCTTTTGTACGGCGATAAAAAGTTGCCATTTGATGTAAATAAGTTCATCCCAAAATCAACTATCTTGTATATTTCAAGAACGGAACGCTTCGTATAATATCATGGTCCTTTTCATTAAATATCCCTAAATCTTGTGCCCAACCTTTTTATTTGCAATTAGAAAGTATAGTAAAATGTAAACTGTAGTATGTTTTATATGTCCCCTTAAAAAGTAAATGTTTCTTTCTTCTTTTTGTAGCAGTTACGTGTAGTTTTATCAATTTTCTTTTTCTCTCTAGTAGTTACGTGTAGTGTTATGTTCGTGTTTCCTGTTTTATGTTGCCATGAGGTAGACGTAGTTTTTCGCTCCAAATCCTATTGTTCTAGTAGTAGGGTATAGTATTTTGTAAGTAGTGTTATAAGTAGTACGTATTGTAAGTTATTAAATGATGTATAAAAAATCTTTATTATCTAGGGGGCAAATCAGTTATGAAAAAGACTTGTATTTAGTTTTAGCAAAAGTCCCACAGATAATTCCGAAAATCATTCCGTGTTAAGTTGCGTACGCTCTTTGGAGGAGTGATTTGCCTCTCGATAATTTAGATCTAGTTTTATTCAAATTCCGGGTCGTTCTAGCAGTTTCTTATGAGATGTGCCGTTTCTTGGCTCCCGTTTTGAAATGGAATAATATCGCTTTCGATACCTGGGATTTGTCCATTTTAGAATCAAAAGGAATGTCATTGTTCTTGCTTGTTCCCTGTAAATTGAATATGTTTATTAGCTGATTACTTTACAACAATGACAGGTCATTGCTGGTACGCAGCATAGAGCTAGGCCTCTCACATGAACGCAGATTAGTAGCCAGCTTGCGAGTGCCCATACAAAGAACAAGAAAAGACAGACGAGTAGTTGAATCGTACGCCTCTCTAAACATGGCACTCTACTTGCGACAAGCGGTCACTGAATCTACAGCTTTTACACTAGCTTAAAGCACATATGTCACATTTGCAATTGGTTAATTCAACAAAAAGTTTGGAGTGGAATTCTATTGTTTTGTGACTTTTTATTTCTGTTTCATGAATTTTATTGCAATGAAAATTCAGCCTCGATCCTGTGCTTTGTAATAAACAATAGAGAGAATTGTATTGCATGAACCAATCAGCTTCATGACATATGCCCTTAAACTTTCCCTGATCATGTATTCCAGCACTACCACCTTGCCTGAAAGAACGTCAACAATCATTGTCACCGCTGACCAAAGATGACACTTTCATCCCTGAATGTAACCCTGATGGCAGCTATCGTAGTAGACAATGTTTCACACATTTGTATTATGGAAAACAGTGCTGGTGTGTGGATCAAAATGGACAAGAAATTCTTGGAACAAGGAAAATTGATGGTTCCCATCCTGACTGCAAGAAAGGTAAAGATACTGTCTTTGAAATTTATCGCTTCTTGAAAATTGGTTTAAATGATTGTCGCAATGGGGTAATCTTTGTTTGATGTGTGTTAAGACAAGCGATCAAATAGTATCTTAATGAAAATTGTGTAAGCATTTGAAATAGACCGACGAGAACAGACATGGAGCAATGTTCTGCAAATAGTTTCGTTTCTTGAATTTTCCAATGTTGTCCTATTCTACCACCATCGCTGACTGAAGTGGTATCTTTCTGTGGAGAGTTTATTGTGTTGAAATAGCTTCCATTTATGCCGTTCAAATTGAAAAGCCAGTAGCAACGAACAAAATACCCAACACTACTCTTGTTTGTCCTCCTTCCCTTGGAATTTTTTTCTCAACCCATTCATTGAAAATGCATTAGATGATTCTGATGACTTTGTTAAAGCATCTTAGAAAATGCAATGAAATTAAATACTTTCAATTCATTTTCCTCAAGTGACTACGTTTGACTTTTCCTTTTTCGGTCAGTTTTAAGATTGGTAAGCTTGCAGAATCACTGAACAACTTCTTTTTCCCTTGTAGTTTCAGAGAAATTGTGTACATTTGAGCCAATGCAAGGAAAATGTAGCATGAACCTCACAAAGTTTTACTTCAACATTGTCACGAAAGAATGTGAGCTGTTTGCTTACACTGGCTGTGGAGGAAATGCAAATAATTTTATGAGCATACTTGAATGTGAAACACGATGTAAACAAGGGTATGGTGTTATTGCACAAATCAAAATCAGTAAACCATCTGGCCCCAGCTCTGATGTAGCAAAGAAGCCAGAAACAGCATTTGTGCCTATAATTCTAAACGAGACATCAAGAGTAACTGGCAATGAATCAATACCGATTGAGCCTGCTGCAGTTCCCGGTATTCTTGATGCCTCATCTAAACAGAAGCCGATAGAATTACCAGCCAAGCAAGAGGCACGCCCACAAGAGGCAACAGCGGACCAAAGTGCTATTAAAGTAATCCCTTACCACGGAGAACATTTAACGATACCATTCAAGCAAGAGGTAGCCGAACATAACTTGCCACAGGTGAACCAGACGAATATTGATGCGCAATCTTTTGGTGAAAAAGTATTGCAAGATATCGCTGCGCAAAAGGGGACAAAGTACCCAGTGAAAGCTGAGACGCAAAAAATTAATGCGTTACCACAACAACAAGTAGCACCACAACAACAACAACAGTTGCTACAGCAACAAAAAATGCCACAAAATCAAATGTTGCCGCAGCTAGCAGCACCACAACAACAACAGTTGCCAGCACAGCAACCAGCACCACAACAACAACAGTTGCCACAGCAACCACAACCACAACAACTAGCACCACAACAGCAGCAACAAAATAGAACAAACCCTCAGCTTACTCGCAATGAGACAGCAGTTGTGCCCGGATCCTTTCTGAAAATTTCATTTGATATTATCAATGCTTGGAGCCCAAAAATGACAGATCCAACTTTCCCACCGAGAGTCAAAATTGTCAATCAGCTGAATGATGCAGTAAGTCACTCTTGTTTTCTTCTAAGCTCCTTCTCTTTTGGAAATCATTTTCTAAAAACACAGCTTTTTGCATATTCTAATTAACCTTGATAAATCCTAACAACGCTGATAAATCTAAACGAAAAATCAAGGAGACTTTTTAAATACCTGCTGGATGAACCATATTTCTTTCAATCTGCACTATTTTATATCTGTTCGGCAATATCCATCCATATCCACTTAAGCTTTAGGGGTGAATATATGTCAACTGAATTTCTTTCTTTTTCTAGACCAGTAATGTAGCTCATCCTCATATTAGGCCCCATCTCTCCCGTTTCAGGCCCCAGGATATCGGCATGTATTCACCCATGTCTGGCTTTAGGACAAGGATATTTGAAAGCTCTTCCATACTGACTCGTCCTCAGCTTGTACCACTCAGATTTACCGTTTTAAACCATATCACCCCTGTTCTCCTATGAAGTCCTTTTACTCGTTGACATTTCGAACTTCTTAATCTTGAATGTAAAAGAATGACATTTGATTATTTCTTTCTCTGTTTCCAGTTCATGCAAATCTTTTATGGATATGAGCAGTACGAGAAAGCTACTATCGAGTTGAGGTAATTATCGATAAACACTTACGTTTTTATCTTTTTGTTTTTATCCCGTTTCTTTCATTAAGTTTCTCTCGCTATGTCCTAATGCTTTAGTGAAGTCAAGTAAGAAATCTTCCAATGATTTAGTGCATCCAGCTGAAGATAAATCTTTACTGAAGGTTTTTCCATCACTCAAAGCACATGTTTGTCTGTATCAAATCAGTTTATTGATGGATTCATGAGATGGAGCACCCTGAATAATTATTTTTAGTATTTCCCAATGTTAAACGCAACATTAAAGGGGCTCCGTCGTCAAAATGTAAACAGATTTTTGCAGTTTTTTGAAAGGTGATATCACACAGGATTTTCGTATTTTTTCAAAATGAAAGTTGCTGTTTGGGCATTAATCATTGTACTTCACTAAGGAACAAACGAAACATTCATATCTTCTATGATTGCTCGGATATAAGTGGATTTTTAACGGTCGCTTTTTGAAACTGCAGAGAACAATGGATAATCCCCGACACGTGCGAGTTTACGGATTTGTTTACTGTTTGACGACTGAGCCCCTTTAATTTCTTCCCTTTCTTGTTTTTGAATTTAATCTCAAATTTCCAAGAAATATTAAAAAATAGTCTGATCCAGAGTAGGGATAGTAGTATTCCAACTATATTTTCTCATGAAATTGAGGAATTTTATCTTTTACCAGAACTTAAATTTCAAAGTTTTACCACATTCCTGTATTCAAACTGTTTTCTTCTTTGCAGTCAATTGGATAATGATACTCCACATCAAGTGCATTACATACAAATCGTCGCTACACTTCATTTCATCGATGTTATCGATGATCCAGTACCCACCCTGAATGAGACAATACAACGTGGTATGATTGGTCAAGTGCCTGTCATTAGGGGATCACTGAGAGTCCTTGAAGCCGAAGGTATTGCGAAGTTTGTTTTACTTTGTCAATTTATAATAAGCGAACNCATTAAGTTTCTCTCGCTATGTCCTAATGCTTTAGTGAAGTCAAGTAAGAAATCTTCCAATGATTTAGTGCATCCAGCTGAAGATAAATCTTTACTGAAGGTTTTTCCATCACTCAAAGCACATGTTTGTCTGTATCAAATCAGTTTATTGATGGATTCATGAGATGGAGCACCCTGAATAATTATTTTTAGTATTTCCCAATGTTAAACGCAACATTAAAGGGGCTCCGTCGTCAAAATGTAAACAGATTTTTGCAGTTTTTTGAAAGGTGATATCACACAGGATTTTCGTATTTTTTCAAAATGAAAGTTGCTGTTTGGGCATTAATCATTGTACTTCACTAAGGAACAAACGAAACATTCATATCTTCTATGATTGCTCGGATATAAGTGGATTTTTAACGGTCGCTTTTTGAAACTGCAGAGAACAATGGATAATCCCCGACACGTGCGAGTTTACGGATTTGTTTACTGTTTGACGACTGAGCCCCTTTAATTTCTTCCCTTTCTTGTTTTTGAATTTAATCTCAAATTTCCAAGAAATATTAAAAAATAGTCTGATCCAGAGTAGGGATAGTAGTATTCCAACTATATTTTCTCATGAAATTGAGGAATTTTATCTTTTACCAGAACTTAAATTTCAAAGTTTTACCACATTCCTGTATTCAAACTGTTTTCTTCTTTGCAGTCAATTGGATAATGATACTCCACATCAAGTGCATTACATACAAATCGTCGCTACACTTCATTTCATCGATGTTATCGATGATCCAGTACCCACCCTGAATGAGACAATACAACGTGGTATGATTGGTCAAGTGCCTGTCATTAGGGGATCACTGAGAGTCCTTGAAGCCGAAGGTATTGCGAAGTTTGTTTTACTTTGTCAATTTATAATAAGCGAACAATTTATGCCAAACCTTCTGTAAACTCGCATTGTTGAATTTCATTGACGAAGTTTGCCTCGTTGCCGGTGCACTTAAATTCCTTCGAAACGTTCTGATCCCGGAAGAAAAAGATTTGTAAATCTTAATTGCTCCATTTTTTTGTGCCAAACATCATTCGCTCTACATGTTTGTCTATTGCTTCGCAACACAGGACTGTGCAATTTGATCAACAACGCCTCGGAGTTAGCTAATCAAATCCAATTGAAAATATAGTGTGTGCAACATATTGCACCTGGCAGAAATTCAGTTGAAGGCGATTTTGGGTATCTATGCACAAATGAATATAATTTTGTTTAGTTTACAGAGATGCCGTGGACAGTAGTTGTAATTTTGAATGTTAGCATGTCACTTGTAACTTGTAAACCAATATTACATTCATTCATCAAAAGACTCTCATACAAAACCTTTCTAGCTGCTTTGCAAAGAGTCTGAATCCAGCGATATTTTTATACACTTTGTAGAAATCTGGTGAATTTTCGAATGTGCACAACAGTAGTGGAATCGCTTTTGCAGAATACCTAACAAGAAATTCTTCTATGAACCACAACATGGTTTTGACGGTGTCGTTTTTGCAGAACTGCGGTAGAATAAACAGATTGTGTAATAATAAATATATGTTTCTCTCCCGTTTTAAAACAGTATACTTTCTTTTCTCAGGTATCATTCCTCCTCCTGAGTTACCAGTTATTTTAGAAGACAACTCCGTGACTAATCATGAGCCTTATCCTGGTATGATTGTCGGTGGCTGCGAAGGAACAAGATATGGTTGTTGTCTTGATGGTAAAAGAGCAGCTGAGGGAGGAGATGGTCAAGGCTGTCCAGAAGGTGAGATTTGTATTGCTTATACTATTCGTTCATTTAAAGAGCCATTTTTACCCAGGGTTCTTTGATGGCACGCTACAATCTCAGACTGTATGAAATCAAATTTGGTCTGAACGAAAACTATAAACCACAGTGCAATAGGAAGGTTTCACTTTAGTTGAACTGTTCTGTGAGTTCAACTTCTGCACTGTGGATCTGTAGTTTCCGTCTTGGCCAAATTTGCTTTTCAGACAGTTTGGAGTTATAGCAAGCCTGCAAAGAGCCCTGGGTGACAATGGTTCTTTCGTCTTATCCTTTATCTGAACGCGATTCGAATCTCATTCTGACTCTAAATTTGAATTCGAACAAAATGCAAATATTATTGCACTGTTAGCTGCTTTAATTAGATATTTGTTTCCGTTATGCTGTTGTGAGATGAAATTTCATGGAGGTTCTTGCTAGATATGGCGAATAACAGTCATTTTTGAATTCATAAATGCGAATCTGAGACTGCATCTTAAGCTTTATCCAAACGTGATTCGAATCTCATTCTGACTCTAAATTTGAATTCGAACAAAATGCAAATATTATTGCACTGTTAGCTGTTTTAATTAGATATTTTTTTCTGTTATGCTGTTGTGAGATGAAATTTCATGGAGGTTCTTGCTAGATATGGCGAATAACAGTCATTTTTGAATTCATAAATGCGAATCTGAGACTGCA
>REGL01000049.1:363127-375892 GCA_004194395.1 Aurelia aurita complex sp. Pacific
CCCTACAACGTCCATCTCTACAACAAATGGCACACTTCCAATCGGCGTTATATCAACCACTCCATACACTGTTACAACAACAACAACCGAAGAAGTGACTACACTACCTGAGACCACTGTTTTCACGACCACCGTACGTCCAGCAACAACAACTGCAAATGCTACTGTTCAGACAACAGTGACTACGGAGGAGCCGTTGATTACAACTACCCAAACTCCCATTAAAAACGCTACCACGGCTGCATCTACTACTGCTGCGGCCCAAACAACCACTGCTGCCCAAACAACCCCTGCACCAGTAGTAAATACGACCCAGGCACCAACGGTCACTCAAGTTGCTTCTACTACACCCGTTCCAACTGCAACAACACCACCAACAACAACAACAACAACAACAACAACAGAGGAACCAATTACAGAGGAGCCTGGGGTTACTCCTACGCCTCCAACGTGTAAGTTTTTTGCAATTTCTGTATCTTAACCATTCTTATGGTGTTGTTTGAAGTCCTATTTTTCAGCGGTCAGCAAATTTTGTCACATTAGAAATTAACAAGGAAAGGATTCATGAAATCTATAATCATAGATATTTCGGTTTTTCTGCTATCAGCCAAATTTTGATTTATTCAAATCCATCCAATCCTCTGGGTACTACAGTTTTTCAAACGTCTGAAATTTTTTTTGGTGCACCTGGTAGATTTGTGAGCGGATGATGTCTTTACATGATTGTGCTCTGCAAATCCTCTGCATTAATTGATAATTGATAACTTAAAGTTAGTTGATAGAGATAAATAGCTGACTCAAGAGCTGTATATGCAGGTTTAAAATTAGCTTGTTGTATTTGATGATTTCGACACTTGCGTGCATATCTTTCTTTGTTCTATTTATAGATTGCCTCTACTTAGCTCCGTCAATTAACTTTAATACTAAATTCACACATACGATAGAAACATGCCTTCATTCTTACATTTTAGCTCTGCCAATTCGCTCCTGCCGTGAATTCTACGACCGTTGTTCGCGCCGACGCAGTGGCATATATCAACTGCAGTCATCTGATGGAGAAAATGCATTCAAAACCTTCTGTGACATGACAAACAATGGCGGTGGCTGGACCCTTCTTTTGACCAGTAAGACATCTCTTGGATGGACTAATGAGAATATATTGAAGAGGTCATCTGATAAACCAGCGTTGAACCAAGATTTCTCGATCCTCGGCTTTGGTGACAGTATTAAGAGTATTGTTGACGGAGAATTTGAGATTAGATATGATGCAGGAAACAGCCAGCAGTATGGTGGTATTTGGAGATTGCCTTCTTCATACAGGTATGCAGTTTTACTTACTCATTATTAGCTGCTTCTCAGTGGCTAATTTCAAGCAGATTCGCATGAAATTTATCTTGCTTTTTGTGGTCGGATCTTGTATGGTATTTAGCTGTGATGACAGTAGATTCCCGTCTTTCAGAAACTACTTTAAAAGGACCCCAGACCCTGAATTTTTGCCAGAACAAAAAGAGAACAAAAGGCAAATAGATAAAGGGAGAACGGTAGGTAGAGGTAAAAAGAGGGGTTCGGTTTCTTAAAGGGAGAAATCGTCGTAGTAGTTTTAGAAGGACACATTTGGAAAATTTTCTGTTGCTCAACTCTTTGCTGGTGTTTTGAATTCCTGTTCCCCGTAAAGGCATTTCAACATGTTCAGTTCTTTTAAAGTAAGCGCAGTTATTTCAACAAAAATGTGAATTACTTCATGTTCTGTGACCTTGCTGATGATTCATAGTATGACGAATCCATTCATTTAAGAACAATTATACGTGGTACTGAATCGACGAATTCAAATATTTTCAAATCACTAAAAAGTTATATTTTTTTCACAGTTTTGTGAACACTCAAAACAACCAAACCGACATCACACTGGTAAAGAAATTCAGCCAATGGAATTACATCAAATCGAGCTTAAGAGAACGTATGCCTTACTTGTCACTAAACGATCCAAATACATTGTTGACGACATCAGCGAACCCAAGTGTCAACCAATATGGAACACTTGTATCAAGAAATAGTTCACATTCTCCTGCTAAGTGGATTGAAGGAGTTCCTCAATCAGCTGACCCAAAAGTTATTTGGTATTGGATGAGAGAGCCAAAAGGTAAGTGTTTATTGCTAAGTGTGCTTTCAGAATTTGTTTAGGCCAAAACGCCAAGACTCGGATTTGGAGATGGACCAAAATTTTAACTTTCAAAATTAATATTTCTGCTCTCAACGCACTAAATGAGGTATCTTTGTTCAAGTTAACTATCGAGGAGCATTTTGAAAGAGATTAGCCATTGATTAAAGCTAACTTCACATCGCTGGAGGCAATTAAATCTGTATACTTTTAACTATATTCAAGTTGACTATCGAGGAACATTTTGAACGAATTTAGCCATTGATTTAAGCTAAATTCACATCGCTGGATCAAATCAAATCTGTCCCATACTTTTTTGGGACACCCGGTGGTTGCATGCTTTTCCTTACATTTTGTCATATCAACTGATAACCACTCTTTTCACCTTCCAGGCGTCATAAACACAACATCACCTCTACAAATCAACATATTCTACTACAACGTTGAAGTTGTCAGCAATGAGACTAAAGTTGTTTTGGAATGGACAATTGGAAGTGAAAAGAGATCACAGATTCTTCAGGTCAACTCGATCATGCGTGTTAGAAACGAGTTGAGGACGCCTGTGCCTCAACCTCCAGGGGTTCTTTTCCGTGCATTTAAATATGACGATAAAGCCCAAATGATTATAAATAACGATGAAGCCGATGCTGAAGTGTTGCCATCGACATCGAGGGAGGAATTCACTATTTTGGAACTGTCATCGACCAAAGGTATGTTAACGTATTTGATGCAGTTTAAATGTCAGTCAGTATCAATCGATCCTAAATACAATTCAACATAAATACTTTACGACTAAATAACATAAAACACCAAGGACTAAAATCTGAAAAACTAAACTAATACTAAAGATACTCTACATGACTGAACATTCCCTGCATGCAAATCCATTATTAAGTTGTTATTTTTGTTAGTTTGTATTTCTTTATTTTAAATTGTTGTGATAGTGTGTTGTAATTTATTATTTATCTGTATGTAGTGGAATTTTAAAATGAAATTAACTGAACTGAACTGAACTCGAGATTGGTTGATGAAGGAGGAGCTCTCTAAATAGATAAACTAATCGACAGATAGCCCTCCCTCCATAAAAAACAACACAGGAACTAAATTTGTTTAAAGCAAGACAGATGATAACCAAAACCAGATGAACTTCACGGTGAGTTAGTTCTGGGAATATTAATCAAGGAAAAAGTTTATCCCACGGAGAGAATTGAATAAACTTTGTGTCTCTTTGTCTTGCCACGAGAACACCCCAGCCAAGTCTGCTTTCCCCTTGGGTGTACTGATTCTAGTAAATTCTAGTGATTCTAGTGATTCAAGTGATTCTAATGATTCTAGTAAAGTTTTCTTTCTCTTTTTAAAGCTTTTTTTATGTTCACCCAATGTTTCTCTTTTCCTTTCTTGGTTTTGGATTGGGTTTTTGTTGTTAATGTTGATTTTTTTTTTGTTTACTCTTGTCTCTCGTTGTTTTGATTGTTGATCTGTTTGTTCACTTTACTTTTTGGAAATTGTGTGCCTTAATTTGTAAGTCCCATCTGCAGTGGGAACTAGGTGACCCCGTGTCTTTTCCCGCTGTTGATGGGACCAATAATGTATTATAGTTAGTTTAGATTTTACTTGATATAATAAAAAAAGACTAGCTTGACTAATGATACATTCTTTGTTTGTAGATACAAATCGTCAAACTGAGGTAAAGAAATACACTTACAATTACCAAATCGTAAACAAAGTTGGCGCAGATATCATTATCAACTATTCTGAGTTCGGATGGAATGAAAAGATTAGCCTTGCACCAGAAGACATTTTAGATTGGTATCGCATCTTCAGAGCAACACAAGAACCTCAATTTACAATCAGTGCAACAATGAAGGGATCTACAATGGTGCTTCCAATCGCTGGTCAAACCGAATATGTTCTGAAAGCAATGACTGAGGATAACTTGATTGTTGTGCTACCAGTTACAGCTGAACGTAAGTATCTGATATCGATACATTCCAAACTTTTCTTTCGGTGACCATCATCTTCAGGAAACTTTTGAGTAAATATTCTTTAGTTTGGCTCAAAATGCCTCTCTCGATCCTATATTTGACAGTGCCAAAATTGAGACTAAGCCCAGATTTAGTCTCTTTTCACAAACCTTCCTCAATTTATTGCTTAAACCTTCCTCCAAACCAGGTTTGTAGGTTTGTGGGGTTTTTGCGACTCTGTATATTTACTTTTTTCTACAAAGTTTTTTCAACACATTTGCAATCTGTTTAATTGGCTTGAATTAGCTTCAGTATAGCTACTGTATTCATTTTCCAATTTTTAAAGAAATTGATAATGATAATAATGATATCTAAGAATAGAGCTTTTGCGATGTCACAAAATTTCTCATACAAAAAAATTTTCGCGGGCATTATCACGCGACATCTAACTTGCGACTTTAGATCTATGTGTTATGCATTTTGGAATACTTCGAAAATCTTGTCATGCTATTTAATTAAATAATAGCCTCATCCTTTTATCTTTTTTTAGGGAAGGGCGCTCTACAAGTCCCTCAGACAACCTACGTCAGTGCTGACATCACAAATAGAGCAGGGCGCCGTTTATCTATTGTTTGGCGTGATGACATCATCGAGATGGACATTGCTGACGGTGCTACAGTGCAATTGAGATACAAGATTCAAAGCTATATGAATCCACCACCCGTTTACAAGCTTTTCCCCGTTCGTTACGGTACCAACATCACAGATCTCATTAATAAGGATACTGTTATGATTGTTCCTGCAGCCAACGCACCTACAGTTATTACGTCTGCTATTTGCTCATCAAGTAAGTTGAATCACATAATCACTCAATCGCTTGATCAGTCGATGAATTGATCAGTTAATCAGTTAATCACAGTGGTAAAAATATAACAGATCCTATTAATAAGAATATTGTCATGCGTGTTCCTGCAACCAACTGACTAACAACTATTACACCTGCTATTTGCTCACCAAATAAGTCGAATCGCATAATCACTCAATCGCTTGATCAGTTGATACATTGATCAGTTAATCACAGTGGTACAAATATCAGAGATCAATAAGAATACTGTTATGAGTGTTCCTGGAACCAACTGACTAACTACTATTACACCTGCTATTTGCTCACCAAGTAAATCACTCAATCACTTGACCAGTTGATAAATTGATCAGTTAATCACCGTGGTACAAATATCACAGCTCTTATTGATAAGGGTACTGTTATGAATCTTAATGAATAATCTCATATTTGTCTAGGCGGAGCCACTGGACCAGATATTGATTCTTACAGAGAAGAGACAGTCTGTTCGCCTGCAGGTAATGATTTTCTTTCGTCTATATGAATTAAGCTGTTTTAATTAATGAGTACAGTAAGTACCCGTATATAAGAAACTCAAATTTTCAAATCAGGCTGTCTGGTTTCTTATATGCAAGAAACTATTCTCATGAGGCTGACAGATTTCTTTTACTGTATGTCCATTAAGGAACTTCCTTTACGTAATGCTTTCTTGTCAGAAAACCATATTTAAATTCAAGGATCGTGCTGCATAGCAAACAAGGATGCCCCAATAACTGATTGTGGATGAAGCAATGAAATACTGTATTTTATTAACGTTTAGCAGATTTAACCAATTTTAGTGCTGAAGCTATACAGAAAAACGGCAGTGTAGTTGAGTATTTTTTCAACTTCGCATCATTTATCAGGAACTGGAAAAAATCAGGCTGCCTGGTTTCTTGTAAAGGAGAAAATATTCTCTATGCTGGCAGGCTGCAGATTCTTATATGTCCATTTCTTATATACGGGGACTTACTGTATCTTCATGAAATTACAAGTATGGTTATTTTCAAAAAGGTGGCATTTATCATATTTGAGGGTGTGAGGTCATAAATCCGAGACCAGAAGAGCGACAGATTACTGCTTGCAACAATGGACTTAATCAAATGAAATCCGTGAACTACACGAAATATAAAAAAACGAGTACAATACATGCTGGTAATGCAAGAGCCTTTAAACTTGCAGTTACACATCAAATAATAAATTATAATTGTCTTTGCAGTTGACGGTGACTACTCTGCCTGGAGTGCGTGGACGGTATGTAGTGTTTCTTGTGGGGATGGTTTCCAGACCAGATCACGTCTGTGTGATTCTCCTTCTCCTGAAAATGGTGGAAAGACTTGCATTGAACAAGGACTTGGACCAGCTACTGAGATGCAAACTTGCAAGAATGATGAGTGTAAACGTAAGTTAAGATTTAGGTATTGTGTTAAAAATGATAAACAAGTAAATAAAGTAAGATATAAGCACTTGGATACGAATTGAAATAAGCGCGACGTTTTGAGCATAGCCCGTTATCAAGCCTATGCTATGCTCGAAACGTCGTGCATATTTCAATTCGCATCCAAGTGCTTATATTTTACTTTATTTACTTGTTTACCATTGTACAATTGCACTACACGCAACAAAACGATTTTTGATCATTGTATTAAAAATCTTTCGAATGATGCAAGATATCCAGAGAACAAGCAAATAATGTCGTAGATTAATAAATCATTTAGAATATACCGGGCTAGTAAAAAACCCACGGCGTATGAAAAAATGCTGCTCCCTGAATATTTAAGCAATAGTATTGAAAATTGTCCTGTTAAATTGCCGATATGTTCATTTAGATTGAGTAATTCATCCTACTTTAATTGGTCATTCCTTCCAGTGGATATGAGAGATTTTTTGCAGAAAACCCCTTTCAAAAATCTGCACAAACGATTGAAAACGACGACCAAAATTTCCTTGGGTTTCCTTCCTAACAACAATGACATTTGCATATATTAGCTATATTTTGTCCTCTTAGGAGAATGAATTCCTACTGAATGAGTTTCTCGTACTAGGGGGGAGACTGTTTCATCCTCTCAAGAGGGTAGTACGTACGACAGCGTGTCATTATTGTAAGGTAGAAACATTAGGGAAATTTGCTCGTGACACCTTTCAAAGGTTTCTCGAAGAGACTTTCTCGAGAAGTTCCTTTGTAAAATATGATCGGAATGACCATGACTAATTTCCACCAGGGAAAGTTCTAAAAATAATTGAACATGTTGGCTATTCAATCAAATATTGCTAAATATTATTGCTTTGAAATTCAGGGAGCAGTGGCCTTTCAAACTGCGTATATTTTTCTGGCTCACCTAGGAGTAAGAGCGAAATAGCGCTGCGTCCATTTCTCTATTCTGATACAATATGGTATTAAAATGGCAGATGCAACGAACGAAACAAGTCTAAATAACTGGCACACTGAGGCCTTTCAAACTTATGTTATCATCAGAGTGTGATACAATATAGTGCTCGATGCTATTATATTTTTACTGTGCTTATAGTATCGGCTCTCTGTATATGTTTTTCCGTTGAAGTCCTAATGATTGATTATCTCTCTCAACAGCAGAAGAACCGATCAAATACTATCTTCGAATGCGACTGATCAACTTTGTTGAAAGCTTTGTAAAAGTCATCTACACTGATGGTGTTGGAACTAACAGCGAAAGATTGAAAACGGGTATTAGCACCGAAGAACGCACTCCTAAAATTGTTATGGTTGATGGAGTCCCTGCCAATTACACGGTCACTGCTGAAACGGACACTGGTGGCACACCACTCTTTGTCAATGGCATTGAAAAAGTTATTATGCAACCAACGCGTCAAAAAATTGACTACAACATTTATATTGTTAAAAATAGAGGTAAGAACAGAAATGTCAGTTACAGTTCTTATTCATTCCAGCAAAAGCGGTGAATCTTTGCAAAACTTTTAAATCAATCATATGAAGTGCTGTTACCCTAGCTGGTGAGCCAGAAAAAAGTTTCCAACTTTCGAAAATTCGTAGCACCACGTGTACTTCGTGGATTTGAATGATTCAAATTCTAGTTAAAAGCCAAAAGATCAAAGTATTCTTGTCATTTTTCTCGTCTTTTTATGAGCACTGCAAATATAGGTAAATTCAACTTTACAAAAATTTCACGTTTTCAAAATGACTGGAAAAGGGCCTAAAACCCTGGATCAAATCGTTAGGACTCTCATCACACAGAACAATACATATGGGCGTTTCACCTCTCTCAAGAGTACTAGGACATAGATTCTCAAACAGATACTAAAGATTTTCAATCCCATAGCAATAAATGTGCAGACGATATCTCTCACCTATGAGAAATTAAGTTCTGAGCGAGGAGTCCTTTATGATTTGATCAAGTATTTTAAGTCTTTTTCACTCACTTTGCAACCACGAAGTTTGTCTAAATTTGAATTTACCAATTTTCCAGTGCTCGTAAGAAGGCGAGAAAAATCACAAAAATACATTGATCGTCTGGCTGTCAAGCAAATATTGATTCATTCCAATCCATCCAGTACTTTTGATGCTATGAATTTTCAAAAGTGGGAACTTTTTTCTGGCTCACCCTGTATCATTTCAACTGAATTGATCTAAGGATTCTTTAGGTAATTTCTCACAATCCCAGAGAAAGCATGTTTGATATTATCACTATTTGCAGAATTACAATGCTTTCAAAACTTCTACTAGTTTTGAAGTTGTGACATGATCAAATTACTAAATCGTAAACCATACAAGGTAGAGACTTTAACTTTCTATCATCTTGCAGACCTTCAAAAATTGAACGTTCTTTCATTTGTCATATTGATTTTCATCAATCGGCTTAGAATTCATGGTGCTTTTAATGTTTGCCAAAGCACTAGATACTTTCTGTTGTATATCCTTTCACAAACGTGATTTTTCAAACAGGAGGATTTTTTGGGACACTCGGTACTGTGTCTATCAATATCTATCTTTGTGTTATTTCACTACAAGCAAAACCTGCATAAAAGAAACTGCGGATTAAGGAACTCCAGGCTGATCTTTGGCCAGTTAAGCTAAGCACCTTATACATAAGACCACTTCAGCCTGGCAAATGAAGCAGGCTCTCGTTTAAAAGATTGATGAACATTGAAACATTGATGCGAACCCAGGTATATATGTTAGATCATTGAAATACATGCACAGTAGAAGAGCAAAAAAAGTCAATCATTTAAAACCAATCTCAACAATGTGAAAGTAAAATTATTTGTCCTTCCACCACATAGAATCCCGACAATTTAAGAACCGATTTAAGAACCTATAGAAGTTATTTTCATGTAATGCATCATAACCATGCATTAAGAACTATATCAGCCTATTACAGAAAATCGAAGGTTCTCTTATGTGGCTTCTTTCTGAACACGCAACCAGAAGAATGTTTAAGGCTTTAATAAACTCCTGTTATTTTTGCCAGGCGAAAAAGGTGGTGAGCTGAAGGACTATTACGTCGACTTGATGTTCATTAATAACGCATCTGACATTGCAAGCATTCAATACTGGGAATATGGCAACAAACGGGACCGAATCGTCTTGAAAAACAGCTCTTATCGAATGCATTATATTTTAAGAACGACGGTGATACCAAATTATCTAATTACGGCAAATAAACAATACACTACGCAGCAGTATTATTTGAATGGTAAAACAGATTATCAGTTTTCACCCACGATTGGAATGAAGGGACCAATGCATATTTTATACATCACTGATGCACGTACGTATTTTTCTTTCTTCAATTGCCATAACACGTCACAAAG
Source organism: Aurelia aurita complex sp. Pacific (assembly GCA_004194395.1). Classification (NCBI taxonomy): domain Eukaryota; kingdom Metazoa; phylum Cnidaria; class Scyphozoa; order Semaeostomeae; family Ulmaridae; genus Aurelia; species Aurelia aurita complex sp. Pacific. The sequence continues at coordinate 372,939 of REGL01000049.1, forward strand.
GCGACCAATTCACGCCAACTTTGTCTGTCAAGAGCTATTCTGTTGTGTTTTCTCGATTAACTCAGAAAGGTTTTACAGTTAAGCCCGAAATTATTCATACCTATGCCAAATTCTAAGTATTTTGCATCGTTCTATTTGAGGACCAATTTTACTGTGGCTGAAGTTTCGTAAGAATATGATAAAAGGCTGAAACAAGTGCTACAAGAGACATTTCAAGGAATGAAATATCTTGTGAATTGACTAGCAAATATAACGATTGAAAATACTCCAAATTTGGCATAGGTATGAATATTTTCGGGCTTAACTGTATATTATAATTTATACATTGATAAACATATTTATACATCACTGATGCACGTGAGCATAGAGCTTTCATAATTCGAGCACGTGTAGTGAGGCTTCGATAATTATCGAAGTGAATGTTAACAAATGATATGGAAATCAGCAGGGTTAACAGTTGTGTTCATGGACAAGGAGCTGGGCAAGAGTTAAGAATGTATTGAAATTGTCGAAATTTGCACGTGCAATAGCTAAGAAGGCAAATGTATTTACCTTTAATCGTGTCTATCTTCCTGTTTCATTCGCCTTGTATCACAGCTACGCTGTCCGGTCGCCATCACAGCATACTTCTGCAACAAAACAGCTCATGTTGTGGCCAAGCCCGTTACTCTTTGTTGTTGCCCTTGTGATGATAGTTTTGTACACGATGCCACGTACTCCATCAGTTGTAAGTTGCTCCTCGACTCTTTGAAGTCAACATTCCTTTTTGAGGTTTGCCTATCTATCTGCAAAAGCTCTGAAATGATATGAACAGCTTCGAAGCTTCTAGAGTTGACATGTTTCGAGAAATGAACGCGATACTCTCAAATTTCCATTTTCGAGCGTGAATTGATAAATTCACGTTACGTGTCGTCTTTATAAATGTTTCTGTTGACATTTATGGCTCGATCGAGAGATCAGCCAAGGTAAAGTAAGTCGAAGAGCAACATCCATCTTTCTGTACTTTCAAAAGTCGTTTAAAGTGCTTAAAGTCTTGCGTTGAATGCTCCTAAATCAGTGCCGACATTGCGTTAATTTAGTAGGTTCGAAAGTTCCAATTGCCTCTATCCAATTACTCAATTTATCATTTGTTATTTTCGCAGCTCCTACAGTTCCTACTGGTCCAAAGCAATACTACATGAATTTAGAGATTATCAACCAAGCAGGAATACCAGTTAACATCACATACAAGGGTGAACAGGAAACGATGGTTCTTCCAACTGGAGGTGTTGGGCTCGTCAAATATTCCATCATAACTGTTGTCACCCCGGATTCACTGGTTTACAAGATTCATGAGAAGCAGGCCCATGAATTATTACTGTTGAATGGAAAGCATGAGATCTCGGTCACGCCAACTTTGACTCCTATGTCTCCGTTCAGAATCGTTATCAACAAAGGGGGTATGTATGCTTTGGTTTTATTATTGGGTGAGTAAAAAAGGCGATCCCCGTTTGAAAGGCCAATGCTGGAAACCTGTATATGGGATTCATGACCCAAAAGGTCTATCCTATCTAACTCAACTTAGAGTCGGTCTTAGCAACTTATATGAGGAAAAACACCTCACCTGCCAGATTCGGGGTTTCCCATAGAATCCTTCGCATTTTCATTTCGCTTTTACATGACAAACGCAACATTACCGGTATTGTGAGATCCCACCTCACCAGAGGTGGAATCTCACCTGGGCGAGGTGAAATTTTGCCATATTAAGCGAAACACTACCGGTATGGCGAGGTGTATTGGCTTTCTCCGTGGATTCCTATTGGTAAATTCGTTCTGATTTCATGGAAAAGAGACTTTACTGCGCCTCGCCTCTGAGCCTCGGGGCTAACAGGCGAGGTAAAAAATCTCATATAAACAGTGGCTGAAATTACCTCGCCTTTCAGCCCCTGATCTGGCTGGTGAGGTGTTTGCCTTCATATAAACAAGCTCTAACATGCACCATCGGGAAACGAAGCCACAAGTTAAGATAGCTGAGGGTAGGTTTGGGGTTTAGGGCTAAGAATGTTAATTCAATGAAAGGGTGAAAGTATATCAGTTAGTAGTAAGTAGATCAATATTGAGCCGGATCATTTCGAAGAGAATTTAATCATTTTACTGAAAGCCGAAAACATGTTTCCCTGTGATTATACGAACAATTTTTGATCGCATGAAATATTCGTTTGTCAACAGCATACCAGCCTTTGTATATTGTAAATAACTCTCCACAGGTGTACCAATGACAACGAAAATCTACTACTTATCAGTGACATTCATCAACAAAGGAAACCAAACAGCGGTTGTAAAATGGACCGAACCAGGAGGAAAAGATTTCAATTTTGATGTTCCTCCGAATTCACAACAAGCCAAAGAAACAATGTTTACCTCTGTGATGCCGCCACCACCAACGCAAATAACAGCCACTGGGAAGGAGACAAATGCTTCCATTCCTGTGAATTCTGAGGGATCCGTTCAAGTAACACCTAAAGAAAACAAAGAAACGGTTACCGTTATATTAGGCGAAGGTAAGTTCGTATTCTTGATTGATTGATTGATTGATTGATTGATTGATCGATTAATTGATTGATTGATTGATTGATTGAGTGATTAATTGATTGATTGATTTCATATATTTAGGGAGGGTAACCCTTCAGCAAGTGCTGATTTTCAAGGGGCCCTCCATATTCTTTTTGTGAGGATTTACTATCACTATAGAAATGACCACCACTGCAAATAACAAACACTGTATGTAATTATAGCCTGTTGTTTGAAAACAATCAACCATTGTTTTAGCCATTGTCTTTTCAGAAGCCTCTTTATGTGCGTTTCTTTAACTACTGGAGGAAAAGTTATTTGCCGGTACTTACTTTATTGTACCGTAGAAAGCTCTTAGGCGACCGGCATGTATTGCAACCTTATTTATAGAAATGGCCTAATTT
>REGL01000049.1:376342-390997 GCA_004194395.1 Aurelia aurita complex sp. Pacific
ATCTCATATAAACAGTGGCTGAAATTACCTCGCCTTTCAGCCCCTGATCTGGCTGGTGAGGTGTTTGCCTTCATATAAACAAGCTCTAACATGCACCATCGGGAAACGAAGCCACAAGTTAAGATAGCTGAGGGTAGGTTTGGGGTTTAGCGCTAAGAATGTTAATTCAATGAAAGGGTGAAAGTATATCAGTTAGTAGTAAGTAGATCAATATTGAGCCGGATCATTTCGAAGAGAATTTAATCATTTTACTGAAAGCCGAAAACATGTTTCCCTGTGATTATACGAACAATTTTTGATCGCATGAAATATTCGTTTGTCAACAGCATACCAGCCTTTGTATATTGTAAATAACTCTCCACAGGTGTACCAATGACAACGAAAATCTACTACTTATCAGTGACATTCATCAACAAAGGAAACCAAACAGCGGTTGTAAAATGGACCGAACCAGGAGGAAAAGATTTCAATTTTGATGTTCCTCCGAATTCACAACAAGCCAAAGAAACAATGTTTACCTCTGTGATGCCGCCACCACCAACGCAAATAACAGCCACTGGGAAGGAGACAAATGCTTCCATTCCTGTGAATTCTGAGGGATCCGTTCAAGTAACACCTAAAGAAAACAAAGAAACGGTTACCGTTATATTAGGCGAAGGTAAGTTCGTATTCTTGATTGATTGATTGATTGATTGATTGATTGATCGATTAATTGATTGATTGATTGATTGATTGAGTGATTAATTGATTGATTGATTTCATATATTTAGGGAGGGTAACCCTTCAGCAAGTGCTGATTTTCAAGGGGCCCTCCATATTCTTTTTGTGAGGATTTACTATCACTATAGAAATGACCACCACTGCAAATAACAAACACTGTATGTAATTATAGCCTGTTGTTTGAAAACAATCAACCATTGTTTTAGCCATTGTCTTTTCAGAAGCCTCTTTATGTGCGTTTCTTTAACTACTGGAGGAAAAGTTATTTGCCGGTACTTACTTTATTGTACCGTAGAAAGCTCTTAGGCGACCGGCATGTATTGCAACCTTATTTATAGAAATGGCCTAATTTCATGCTGCATGGAAAGAATTTTGTAATGACGCTCAAGTCTGCAACACGTCTCTGCGCAGCCAAATTTCTTCTCACGTTTAATAAAATCCACAAAAACCAAAACAAACTATTTCAATGCATCTCTGTTGCTGAATAGCTTTTAATTTCATATCTGAAGCATTGCTTTACCGAGACTCAACCTTTCTAATCTCACCTAGTTTCAGAGAAGCCTCTGAAGATGTACTACCTAAGCCTCAAATTCGTCAACGCTGGCTCTAAGCTTGCCGTGGCCTACTATAAGGACCTTGAAGGAAAGCCAAAGTTCATTGAGGTGTACCCTGGCTCAACAGAAGACAAGACCATGGTATCATCCACAGAACAACCTCCCAATGTTGAGATCACAGCACTTGACAAAGAAACTAAGAAGCCATTGATGTTAAATTCCGTTCAAAGTCTTAAAATTACACCCAAGGATGTTGATGAACTGGTGACGATCAATATCGGGCAAGGTGCGTAAATCAGTCCTCCTTTATTCTTATAGAATGGCAGTTGCAAATAACGTAGATTCTTTGGAAGAGTTAGAAGAGCTAGAATTGTCTGTATTCCATCAAGACCTGGTTGCTCTATTTGATTACATCGCAGTAGTGTTATGTAGTGATCCGAGCTCGAGTTCTCGAGCCAAAGATGTGCCATATAACCTTCGTGGCGGTAATAATCTTGTTTTGCCTAGAGCTAGGACGAATCTATAGGGCATTGATACTATCAGGTTTGTTGGTCAAAAATTATGGCATACTCTGCCAAGAGAAATCAAAGAGTTCCAACATTTGGAGATTTTTAACTAGAAATACCAAGTCCATCAAAACTTTTGACTTCAGCTGTAAATTGTGTAAGAATTTTATATCAAATCTAGGTTTTTTGTAATTAGACTTTTTTATATATTTGTACGGTTGGCCTTAATTAGCTTCATGCTATTGTCTCTGCCAACTTTGAATAAATTATTTATTATTATATTATTATTATTCTGCCTGGCACATTGATTATGAATTTTTCACATACCATAAAGATATATTATCATCCAAAGGAATAACACAACGATCACCATTAAATTTAGTTGGTCTTAGATACAAATACGCGAAAAGAAATTTTAATGATCGATAGCTTAATATATTTTTTGTGATTTTTAATAAAACTGTCACATTTTATTGGCTTTTTTCATTCATTACTTTATTTTGAGTAGGCTGGATAAATGTTTAGCTATTAGATAATAATAGATAGATTCTCAACCACATGATTCATAACCATGTGAAACTAAATTCCTTAGCAAAACACATCTATTGTTGTTGTTCGTGGGCATTTGCAGGTGACATCTAATTTGATACAGACGATAGCTCAGGATAGGAACGTTCTTTTTGTGTGAGTTGACTTTACTGCACCTTACCAGATAATGATGAAATCAGGATCTGATATGTGATGAGAACTTTTTGCTTTACCTGATACTGAGTCTGGAAAGAAAAGTTTTTTTTAAATACATTCTGCTAAATATTTACAATACATGCTTACTTAATTACTATACGTACAGTCTACTCTACTCTACTACTAAAACAAGACCACGGGGAGCAAAAACTATGTCTACCCACGTGGCCATAAGAAAAGTTTGCAAGCCATTTCAGCAAGCCTGCTGAAATCTATTCATCGGATTACTTCTAATTTTTTCAGTATTTTAAGTGGGCTGAAAGGATTGGTATTTTTAGCTAATTTAGGCCAACTATGCATGCTGCATCCAGCCATAGGACCCCTTGTTTAATGTCCCTTACGAAGGACGGTCTCCGTGTAAATATCCTACTGCTCTTCATTTTCAGTTCATAATTCTAATAAACCCTTTCTTATCTTCTAGCTGGCACAACTGAACCCAGCAACGCTTACTATCTCTCAATCCGTGCCATAAACATTGGCAAAGAAGCTAAAGACACTGTATTGAAGTTGCAAGGACCACAAGGGCCCGTTGATATAGATGTAGCAGCTGGTCAAACTGTAAGCAAAGAAATTATTTTCACGACGAGCATCCAGCCAGCAACTGCAGAAATCAAGGGATACGACAAGGCGACGAACAATCCAATTAAAATAAATAATATGGAATCCGTCCTTGTTAATCCTACACCGACGAAACAACTCACAGAAATTACAATTTCTGATCAAGGTAATATTCGTGTTAAAGTTTCAATATTTTGGAATTATATAACTAGACATTCTCTTCATGATGCGAGGTTTCGTTTGGGCCTGTCCATCGAGCATCGATTAATCGATTAATCAATGATTCCAATTGATCTATTTCCATTTCGCCTAACCGATTAATCGATTAGTGCCGAATAATCGAGTAATAGATTGAAGATAATAATCGTCTTTGCTGACATAATCGATTTTAAGTCACTAATCGATCTTCAGTCATGATGGATTATGAGAAAATAATCAATGTTCATAGACCATCTTGAAAAGAAACTTGAATGCCATTGAAGATACTGATCGACTATTCCATTATTCTGTCTATAATGGACCCTTTATTCTATTATATTGCTACCATTCTTTGTTCCTGCCTATGATGTAATTATTACATTCAGGCCTTCGATTAATCGATTAATCGGCAATTTTGCATAAGATGAATCGAATAACAAATCAACGTCGAAGGACATTTTCGTTACAGTTGATATATGAAAAGCTCGAACTCTTACAGTAATGCTTTATATTCATAGATGCTGATGACAAGAAAACATACTACTTTGCAATTAACGCTACAAATTCAGCCAGCAAGGATGTAGAGCTTAGATGGCAAGGTGTTTCAGGTCCAGAGACACTAACTGTTGCAAAGAATACCAATGGTGCCAAAGAGGCTGTTGTGACAAGTGCCACATTACCACAGCCATTCGTTGTCACCGCTGTTGAGAAGGGAGCAAACAATGCTCTTATGGTTAATGGCATAGAATCAGTTAATGTACCACTTTCATTGATGAAACAACCGACTTTCTTGACCATCACAGATGGTAAGTTTAAGAGTTTTCTCTTTTGAATCTTCAGGCCCCGTTCACACTGCTCCGTTTTGTTGACGTTTTTATGCGTCCAAGCTACCCGTTCACATTGCTCCCTATTTGTACAAAAACGGAGGGGAAAACAGTCGTTTAGTCCGCTCACATTGATTCACCTAATCACCAAATGATAGGCAAAAATATCTACTTTGGTGCGTTCACATTGCTCCGCTTTTGTGAAACCCGTTGTTGAATGTTGCAGCGTTTTCAAAAACCTCCGTTTTTGTGTTTTCACATTTGTCCAGTGTGCATTTCCAAAAACCTTCATTTTTGTGGATATCCTCGTGTGACAGCGTTTTCGAAAACCTCTGTTTTTGATCTGTTTTGTGGGAATCAGTGGAAGCATTTTCACAAAAACGGATGTTTTTCTCTAACGAAGTAGTGTGAGCTGGGTCATAGTGCTTTAGACTGAGCAACTCATCAAGACATCTGGAGATGAAACTGGAAGAATATTTTCTAACAATTCTCAAGAATATTTGGCATGCGAGATTGTGGCACCAATTAACTGTTGCACGAAGAATATCAACTCAGAGGCAAGAAGGTGTTGAAATTGAAATATCTCATTGGAAATTCCAAAGAAAGCCCATTTGCTAATTCTTTTTTGTGGAATTGTAATTAGAATATTTTGTATCGCTNCACCAATTAACTGTTGCACGAAGAATATCAACTCAGAGGCAAGAAGGTGTTGAAATTGAAATATCTCATTGGAAATTCCAAAGAAAGCCCATTTGCTAATTCTTTTTTGTGGAATTGTAATTAGAATATTTTGTATCGCTTTGGAAATGCTGCACGTAGTAAATTTTGTTTTTAGAAAATCTGGATTTCCTGAAATAGAACAAGTTTTACAGGATTTCCATGCTAAATAGGTGGGTGCAAAAACACCTTGATCCTTTTGGGTCTGTTGCACGTTTTCCTACAGTGTGTCACTTCTTGGAATCATATTAGTTTCAGTTTCATATTTTAAATTCTACTACATACAATTTGGTAAAAATAACTATATTGCATTGATAATAACTATATTGTTTATCTTTCTTGCAGGACCCTAATGATAACAATATTGTAAATATTGATAGGTTATCCTGTTGAAATATTCGTAAATTATTATTATTATTATTATTAATTAGTATTATTATTATTATCATATTGTGAATCTTATATATTTTTGTTTTAGGTGCTGGACAAATACAACAAAAGACCTACTATGTCCAATTGTCCATAAACAATCAATCTCCCAAAGACGTCACAATTTCTTATTTCGACAATGGCAAACTTAAAGAGCAGGATATGCCTAAGAACGGCCAAGGAAGCATCTCAGTCTCTTTTACAAGTAGCCAACAGCCGGCAGCTATGGAATTTAAGGCATTTGAAAAGGGAACTACCAATGTGGTTAAACTGAATGGGAATGACAATCTTGTAGTTGTACCCATGGAACAGTTAACACCAGTGTCTGTTATTATCGCAGGAGAAGGTAAGGGCTTTCTTTGATCATATCAACGTGGAATGCTTCCTTTGCATTTTTGTTCCCTGTGAGCTCTTTTGTGTTAACAGCTATCTCGATTCTGTGAATTTTAAAACTTGAATCATTCCTTTCAAAAGTACTTTGTAGCTTACAAAGCCTATTCTATGTTATTTTTGACACACGCTACGTCAATTTTTGCTGATTTATGAATGTGTGAAAATACAAACGTTTCGTGAATGCAAGCCTAGGGAGGCGAACCTGATCAGATACACTTCATTTTTTTAGATCTGGAATTATTTAGGAGGGACACGTTTCATAAAAATTTTGGCGTTGGAAATGCAGACTCCATCGTCAATAACAAGGTGTCTCAAAACCCTGTAAACAGTTTGAAACTCTGACGCCAAGAGTTTAAACTCAATAATACCCCAAAATGTTGTTCATGTTAACCCCGTGTTAACCTTCAATAGCTAAATTAACGTTGGTTTTTCTTACCAGTATCACTAACTTTGTCACAGAGTTATAAATCAGCAAGTAAAATGTGCTCTAAGGCTCATCTTAGGCTCAAATCAGAGCTGCCATTATTACATTCCTTCGAGGGTGAGAAACGCCGAAGAATGGCCCCCTCGACATCCTCTGCAAACTACTTGCTGTTTTTCAACCCTTCTCCTGAGAAATTTTCTTGCCTCGTTGTGCTAACGACTTTTCTATAGGGAAGTATCCTAGCTTGTGAGCAGGCTTTATCTGGGAGCTGCAGGGAGGCCTTAACTGGGAGCTGCGGAGAAAGAAGAGGGAAGGCCTGTAGGAATGTACTGCATGTCAAATTCCATGTACCTCATTTGAGGTTTGCAGGTTTTCTCCATATTTTGGCACAGGTTTATCGATGAACCATGTTCATGATATTAGGATTTGGTATGGTATAATACCATTTTCATGATATTAGGATTTGGGACAAATAACAATGAACCTTTTCTAGCCCAGATGGAATTCAAATATATATCCTATTCCTATAGGGTCTCTTCTTTCTTTTCTCGTCAGCCTCACAGCTTGCCCAGCTAAAATTATCCATGAACGAAAGGTATCAACAAGCTCTGATTGCGTTCTTATCATTCGTCAAATAAGAACCCTCAACGTCAATCCCATCTCTTTCAGGTACAAAGCCAAGTCCAAGTCAAACCAAGACCTACTACGTCTCATTATCCGTCGTCAANTAATACCATTTTCATGATATTAGGATTTGGGACAAATAACAATGAACCTTTTCTAGCCCAGATGGAATTCAAATATATATCCTATTCCTATAGGGTCTCTTCTTTCTTTTCTCGTCAGCCTCACAGCTTGCCCAGCTAAAATTATCCATGAACGAAAGGTATCAACAAGCTCTGATTGCGTTCTTATCATTCGTCAAATAAGAACCCTCAACGTCAATCCCATCTCTTTCAGGTACAAAGCCAAGTCCAAGTCAAACCAAGACCTACTACGTCTCATTATCCGTCGTCAATAAATCCCCAGACGATGTCACCTTATCGTATCTTCAGAATAAACAAATTAAGGAAGACAGCTTTCTAAAGAAAGCATCTGGGACTGTAATGATTACATTTAGTAGTGACGTTCAGCCTGCTCAAATTCAGTTCAATGCGTTTAAAGCTGGCACTACAACTGCAGTCAAAATAAATGGAACTGAAACATTAATGGTGACACCAACTGAGAATTTGATAACGCACCCGATATACCTAGGAGATATAACAGCAGGTAATTCTTAATGGTATTTCTTTGCAGTAAGGCATAGTTTGTAGAAATGACGCAATTTTTTATATGCTCACAAGATAATTACAAATACGAAAATACTACGCAAAGATACCACAGGGAGCATGGAATTCTTAATGGTATTTCTTTGCAGTAAGGCAGAGCTTGTAGAAATGATGCCATTTTTATATGCTCATAAGATAATAGACCTTTTAGCTATTCTGAAAAGAATCAGAATCGAACGATATTTTGCCACATTTTGTAGAAATTTCGAATGTGCACAATAGTGAAAGAAGCTCTAACGCCGCTCGATCGAACGTCGCGTATAAAAATATAAAGAAATAACGCTCGATCCAGGCTCTTTTGCAGAATAGCTAAAAGGTCTATTACAAATACAAAAATACTGCACAAAGATACCACAGGGAGCATGGAAGTACAGACAACCCTGTGGTATTTGAAGATTTACTTGAACTCAGTCTCAAAATAGATGTCAGGTGAAACAGTTCGGAAATTAATCGAATAATCAGTTATGCATGCATGGACCTTGCAGAGATACAGGTTTTGAACAGAGCTATGAGCTATGTCGTCATTTTGTTTGCAAAAGCATACAAGATTAAGTATGGTTTTATAAGTTTCATAAGGAGTCATATCCAAAATTGTTTTTCGATGCACACTGCCTTTAAAATTTATACAAAATATTATTTTCTTGAATGATTTATATTCCATTAAAGGCACTAGGCACTGGTACCTTATATTACCAGTAAGTTATTTCCTTAGCTCGCGCACGTGCCAATTTATGACAATTTCAATTTCTTTTATTTCTAAAGGTGAAACTCAACAAGATGCACCTAGGCAGGTATACAGTGTGTCACTCACCGTCATTAACCAGTCACCTGACGACGTCACAATTTCTTATTTCAATAACAACACACTTCAAGAAGAAGACATTCCTAAGGGTTCTGTTGGCAGTATTTCGACGTTAAGTGCCCCTGTTTTCTTTCAACCTGCAGATGTTGTTTTTAAAGCTTTTAAAAAAGGAACATCGACTATTGTCAAGATCAACGGGACAGATAGCATCAAGGTTACCCCTACAATTGGAGAAATCAATATTCCTGTTTATATTGGAGAAGGTACGTTTGGATTTGATTCTGAATTGTTGTTTAGAACGAAGTTATATCCCCCCCCTCCCCCGCGGAGCATAGGTTCCAAATCTTTAAAAAGGCTGGTGTGAAATTGAGTGACCTATTTCTTAAAAAAAAAAAAAAAAAAAAAAAAATAAGTGCCCCTGTTTTCTTTCAACCTGCAGATGTTGTTTTTAAAGCTTTTAAAAAAGGAACATCGACTATTGTCAAGATCAACGGGACAGATAGCATCAAGGTTACCCCTACAATTGGAGAAATCAATATTCCTGTTTATATTGGAGAAGGTACGTTTGGATTTGATTCTGAATTGTTGTTTAGAACGAAGTTATATCCCCCCCCTCCCCCGCGGAGCATAGGTTCCAAATCTTTAAAAAGGCTGGTGTAAAATTGAGTGACCTATTTCTTTGAACTGAATGACTTCAAAGAAACTATAGCTATTTCTCTATAATTCTACCGTTGGAATTTTCTGAAATCTTCAATATTTTCAGAATTAGAGTGTTTTTCTACTTTTTCAAGAATTCAAGAAACATTTTCAAAAAAACTTAAAACCATCGCAATTTCTAAACCGGTTGAAGCAACATGAAATAATTTCGAAGAAAACCATAGTTTATGGATGTCTACAATATGGTATCAAGCAAAAGTCTGTCACTTTTCTGGTATATGATTTAGAAAATTGATGACGTCACACCCTCAAATGAGTAAAAATGTAACATACTCTGAAATTTCGAAAAATATTGAGAAATTCTGAAAAGTCCAACGGTAGAATTAAAGATAAGTAACTAAAGTTTGTTTCAAGTCACTCAGTCAGAAGAAATAGATCACAGAATTTTACACCCACCTTTTTACGCCGAGTTAAAGATTTGGAACCTATGCTCCCCCGCGGAAAGGATCTGGATAGTTTATAGCTAGCCTGTTGTATTTGAGGATATTGACACATGCGTAGACATCATATGGCTAGAGAAACAATGGCATTTGTAGGCTTTCCTTTGCCCAATATTTAGAATACTCCACTTAGCTCCGTTTCTTCATTTAAGTCTCTTTTTTAGTTAACATCTGTTTTATGNTAGAATTAAAGATAAGTAACTAAAGTTTGTTTCAAGTCACTCAGTCAGAAGAAATAGATCACAGAATTTTACACCCACCTTTTTACGCCGAGTTAAAGATTTGGAACCTATGCTCCCCCGCGGAAAGGATCTGGATAGTTTATAGCTAGCCTGTTGTATTTGAGGATATTGACACATGCGTAGACATCATATGGCTAGAGAAACAATGGCATTTGTAGGCTTTCCTTTGCCCAATATTTAGAATACTCCACTTAGCTCCGTTTCTTCATTTAAGTCTCTTTTTTAGTTAACATCTGTTTTATGTATAAATATCAAAGTTAACACATGGTCAGAACATTTAGAGTATCCATACAAAAAATAGCACAAGGGAAGGAATAACATCTTATACGGTCAAATAAAGGGAACCAACGTGGTTAAAAAGCTGGCCCGGGCCAAGTTAATGATATATCCTACTGAATTTATTAACTTTGACACGCGCGTTTTCATTGTTTAACAAAAGAAACAATGGGTGCGTAGGTATTTTCTTTAGCCTATTTATAGCGGCCAATCGATAAAAGTTATGTCTATTCCAGCATTTTTGGTAGAAAATCTATTCCAGCATAGGGCTCAAATCTTTTAAATCTTTAAAATGTTGGTGTAAAATTTTATAGCATTTTTCTTTGAATTAAATGTCTTGAAAGGACCTTATAGTACTTTGCTCTAAATCTGCTGTGGACATTTCTTGATCTCAGGATTTTGCTGAAAGTGACGGTAATTTGATTATTTTTGGAAAAATCGTGAACAATTTTGAAAACATTTAAGATCATCGCAAATGCTAAACCAATGAAGGAAAAATGATGTAACCTTCAAGAAAACCATAGTTTATAAAGATCTACTATATGGTGGCACGCAGAAATCTGTAGCTTTTCCGGTTTAGGATTTAGAAATTTGATGATATCGTAGCCTCAAATTTGATAAATGCCGCCATTTTGAAAAACATCAAGATATCAATAGATTGCCACGGCAGATTTACAGCAAAAAGCCCTAAGTTCCTTCCAAGCCGTTTAATTCAAAGAAAACTGTGATAGAAACCGACCGTTTTAAAGATTTGAGCCATATGTTGTCTATTCTCATTAAAGGCCCATTGTCGACTATGATCCGTTGTGCGCCAAATGGAATAAAAAAAAATAGATTATTTAGGCCAGAAAAGACTTTCATACAACTCGAAAGTCGACTTTTGGGCCGCAAAGGATCATAGTTAGCTACGCGTCGTTAAATTTTCAGGTCAAATGAGTAAGCTGTATTCATTGATTTTAGGAAAAGCAAATCAACAGACTTATTACTTGTCGTTCAATGTATCAAACAACGCAGCCAAAGATGCTGAATTGAAATGGCAAGGAGTGACAGGAGAGGAGCAACTGGTTATCTGGAAAAGTGGTAATTCAATGAAGGAAGCTGTTGTTACGAGTTCTACAATGCCGCAACCTGTGACAGTCAAGGCCTATGAAAGAGGAACAAGTAATCCTTTGAAGATCAATGGTGCTGATTTTGTAGATGTGCCATTGTCAGTTGTGAAAGAGACAAAATATCTGCAAATTTCTGATGGTATGTTTTAACCTATATTTCTCTTTTCTTTAACAAGAACATATTTTGTAACACAATAGCATGAGTTGCTTTTGTTGACATCTGAGTTCGAAGCGTTTATTTAGCGATTGCTGACAAAGGAAATTCCCTCAACCAGTAATTCAAAACAAATACAGCTGCAAAAGTTTTTCTGAAACCCAGATATCTAGTGCGCTCGTTGTGCATTGCAGAAATTGTTTTTAAGAGCCTGACCTCGCAGCTTGCCGCGTCCTTCGGAAGGGACGTTAAACTAGGGGTCCCATGCTGGATGCGGCATGCATAGTGGGCTTAAATGAGCTTTAGATAGCTACAAAATCCTTTCAGCCCACTTAAAATAAATTACTGAAAAAAGGTTTTTGTGCACTGGTCTTCATACTTGTACTTGTGATCTGAAGTAACTTAGCACAGACCTTCCGTGTTCTTCTCCTTTCTAAGAAGCGCATTCAAAACTTTACTGAACTTTAATTAACCCTTGTCTTCTTGTTTTTTCTATAGGCAGCGGAACACAGCCTGCATCGACTTACTACTTCAGCCTTATGATAACAAATAACATGGCAGAGGACGTCGTGCTAAAATGGAAAATTAATGGTCAACAAAAAGAACACTTAGCACCAAAGAATGCTGCAGGGGGTTATGATGTGGATGTATCTTCTCCTGAACCAATTGAAGTTAAAGGAAATATTGAAGGAAAAACTACCACAGTGAAAGTCAATGGCCAAGATAGTATTTTCGTTACACCAAAGGCAGTAAAGACCCCNGTTTTAACCTATATTTCTCTTTTCTTTAACAAGAACATATTTTGTAACACAATAGCATGAGTTGCTTTTGTTGACATCTGAGTTCGAAGCGTTTATTTAGCGATTGCTGACAAAGGAAATTCCCTCAACCAGTAATTCAAAACAAATACAGCTGCAAAAGTTTTTCTGAAACCCAGATATCTAGTGCGCTCGTTGTGCATTGCAGAAATTGTTTTTAAGAGCCTGACCTCGCAGCTTGCCGCGTCCTTCGGAAGGGACGTTAAACTAGGGGTCCCATGCTGGATGCGGCATGCATAGTGGGCTTAAATGAGCTTTAGATAGCTACAAAATCCTTTCAGCCCACTTAAAATAAATTACTGAAAAAAGGTTTTTGTGCACTGGTCTTCATACTTGTACTTGTGATCTGAAGTAACTTAGCACAGACCTTCCGTGTTCTTCTCCTTTCTAAGAAGCGCATTCAAAACTTTACTGAACTTTAATTAACCCTTGTCTTCTTGTTTTTTCTATAGGCAGCGGAACACAGCCTGCATCGACTTACTACTTCAGCCTTATGATAACAAATAACATGGCAGAGGACGTCGTGCTAAAATGGAAAATTAATGGTCAACAAAAAGAACACTTAGCACCAAAGAATGCTGCAGGGGGTTATGATGTGGATGTATCTTCTCCTGAACCAATTGAAGTTAAAGGAAATATTGAAGGAAAAACTACCACAGTGAAAGTCAATGGCCAAGATAGTATTTTCGTTACACCAAAGGCAGTAAAGACCCCTGAGAATATCATTATCGGTGAATCTGGTAAGACTGAGACATTTGTTTCTGTTTTTATCAATATGATTTTAAGATATAGTAAAGCCCCGCATACAAGAACTGTTCAGAAGCATCTAGCGCTTTCTTCCTACTGTAGTTCCTTTCTACATGAAAATATTGTTTGCCAAACTTTCAAGATTTGCTTCTCAAAGAATGTTTTTCCCTTTGAACGAGCTGCAAACTATCGCTTTTCAAGCAAGCCCAATTAACTGACTTTTTTATATTTTTGAAATAGTTAATAACACTCCCAGAGTTGTTTCAAATAGTAGTACTTTCTACCCCTTTTTAGCTGACAATTTTGCTTCAGTTTGGTATCTAAATACAGCATTAACAGAATGGTTTTACTGCTTAATGCAATATGAAGTTGCTCTTAACAGGATCCACTCCTTTGTTTATTTCTCTGCAAATAACAGATTTTCAGCGAATGAAAAGATCAAAGAGCCATGAGTTTCATCTCTGATATATCCTTTGCAGGTTCTACTGGAGGCCAATCAAAGACATATTATGCAAGTCTAACTGTCATCAACCAATCACCAGGAGACGTTGATGTGAAATATACCTTAAATGGACAAGAACAGAAACAGGAATTCCCTAAGGGATCAGCAGGAGGATTTGATGTGACAGTCCAAAGCACCTCAGCTCCTGCAGCAATTGAGTTTAAAGCGTACGAGAAGGGGACAACCAATGTACTTCAAATGAATGGAGATGGTTCTTTGAAAGTGACACCAACAGAGACAAAATCGCCTGTCAGTGTGACAATAGGAGGTGCAGGAGGTGGAGGTGCAACTGGAGGTCAAGCAAAGACATATTATGCAAGTCTAACTGTCATCAACCAATCCCCAGGAGACGTTGATGTCAAATATACCGTGAACGGACAAGAACAGAAGCAGGAATTCCCTAAAGGATCAGCAGGAGGATTTGATGTGACAGTCCAAAGTGCCTCAGCTCCTGGAGCAATTGAGTTTAAAGCGTACGAGAAGGGGACAACTAATGTACTTCAAATGAATGGAGATGGTTCTTTGAAAGTGACACCAACAGAGACAAAATCACCAGTCAGTGTGACAATTGGTGGTGCTTCTGGAGGAGCAACTGGAGGTGAAGCAAAGACATATTATGCAAGTCTAACTGTCATCAACCAATCCCCAGGAGACGTTGATGTCAAATACACCGTGAACGGACAAGAACAGAAACAGGAATTCCCTAAAGGATCCGCTGGAGGATTTGATGTGACAGTCCAAAGCACCTCAGCTCCTGGAGCAATTGAGTTTAAAGCGTACGAGAAGGGGACAACTAATGTACTTCAAATGAATGGAGATGGTTCTTTGAAAGTGACACCAACAGAGACAAAATCACCAGTCAGCGTGACAATTGGTGGTGCTTCTGGAGGAGCAACTGGAGGTGAAGCAAAGACATATTATGCAAGTCTAACTGTCATCAACCAATCCCCAGGAGACGTTGATGTCAAATACACCGTGAACGGACAAGAACAGAAACAGGAATTCCCTAAAGGATCCGCTGGAGGATTTGATGTGACAGTCCAAAGCACCTCAGCTCCTGGAGCAATTGAGTTTAAAGCGTACGAGAAGGGGACAACCAATGTACTTCAAATGAATGGAGATGGTTCTTTGAAAGTGACACCAACAGAGACAAAATCGCCAGTCAGTGTGACAATAGGAGGTGCAGGAGGTGGAGGTGCAACTGGAGGTGAAGCAAAGACATATTATGCAAGTCTAACTGTCATCAACCAATCCCCAGGAGACGTTGATGTCAAATATACCGTGAACGGACAAGAACAGAAGCAGGAATTCCCTAAAGGATCCGCTGGAGGATTTGATGTGACAGTCCAAAGCACCTCAGCTCCTGGAGCAATTGAGTTTAAAGCGTACGAGAAGGGAACAACTAATGTGCTTCAAATGAATGGAGATGGTTCTTTGAAAGTGACACCAACAG
>REGL01000049.1:412535-430035 GCA_004194395.1 Aurelia aurita complex sp. Pacific
GCACACAAAATCCCAAAGAGTCGAATTCGCTGCAACCGGCGTCTGCAAATGGCGTAGAGCGTTTCATCATGCTTAGTATTCACAATACATTAGACAATGCAGTGAAATTTGTCGAACTTACGGGCGCTCGTAAACCGTTTTTCGTGCCAGCACATGCCGATACGAAACTTGGATTCAGTATCGTAAGAAGTGGGCCGATTGTGCTTCGAGCAATTGATGTCGATACGAATAAAGCATCATTGATAAATGGGCAAAATTCCCTTCGAGTGGAAGCGAGTGAAGATCCAAATAAAATAACAGAAGTGGTTCTGTCAAAGAAAGAAAATAAAGAAAACAAAGAAAATGGAGAAAAAGAGAAAAAGATTAATAAAAGACTAATATATCCAAGCCTTCCAAGGCTAATATTGATGCATCGATAAACAATTGTATTTCGTTGAAATTTAACGTGGTTTCAGAAACTGTGATGATATGTGAAATGTATCATTGTCAAAAGTAGTTATTGATGCAACTAAGAGACCTATTATTCTCATGTTTGAATCGATTATGATTCAAGAATTTGTAGTTTGTGTAGCTTCGATTATTCGAAGTGGTCATAACGCTTGCATTTAGGAGTTTGTAAGACTTGAAGTGTTATGGTAGAATTTTAAGACAGAACTGTTTACATTCAGAACATTCAGGGACGCCGTACAGAGTACATTTTTATGGGGACGAAACTGCAAATTTGACGGCAAAACGATAGGAAAATAGAAAATTTCTACCATTTTTCGAGAGGGCAGGAGGGGCGATGCCCCCCCCCCCGCCCCCCTCTCCAGCGTTCCTGAGATAATTCATACCCCAGATGTCATTCAATGAAGATGATTCTTTCGATATATATAACTTGATATTTTACACTGGTCATGTTTTAAGATGTTACAGACATGTGTAGCTTTTACCAAAAAGTTTGCTTTTACAAAGAGAAATCTACCAAATGAACTAACTGGTTCGACTTTAGATTGAATTGCATAGGTAGTAGATTATTTTGGTTAGGATCACCCCCCCCCCATATCGGCTGACAACATAGTAATGATTTGTCCCAAATTAGAGAAAAATGTGACATATCGTGACTTCCAAAGCTACGAGAGACATTTTGAAGAAAAAATATCAGAATTCTGTTGCCCTTCCTCTCAGTATTTAAAGTTTTAATATTCTACTTAGAAATTCATCATGGGTCCTTTTCCTTTTGAAAAATGACCGATTGTTACTTCATTTTGGAAGATATCGTAAAAGTCTTCTGGATACCATTACTACTACAAACCTATGGACATTGCTTCTGATAGGTTAAATTGAAGTTAAAATATTGTATTTTAGAATATAGATAGAATGAATAGAAATAATTTATTTTTCTGAAATGTATTTTAGTAACACGTAATCTAATGACGAATCATAGATTTGATGAATGCTTTTACCATATTTGGATTGCCATTTCTTCTTTCACCGTTCTTTCTGGCAGATTTTTTAACACATTGCTAATTTGAAAGTTGACTTTAATGTGATCGACGGTTTTGGAATAGACAAGTTGGAAAATGGAACGTGGACAAAGTTTTATCAAATCATGGTTCTTGTCGAATTTGTAATCTTTTTTAAATGAGACCATTATAGCCATATTGAAATCTTTTTCGTCAGACACTGGTCACAGTAAGGAATGTCAGATAATAACCGAGAGATGAAGCTCAATTTTGTACAAAGCTTTGTTGTCAAATGAGTAAGTACTACAGAAACGTTTCAAAACATAACTCAGTATAAAGTCTTGCTTCATCTTTTGATTTTCTCAGAAGTTTCCCTACTGCGCTAAGTGTCTTACGAAAATGTTATGAGTATGAGTGCGCAACATACCGTTCTGTCGCAAGAATTTTGGAACAGCCTTCAAGGCTTGAAGTTCTAAGAATTGAACATGATAAATAGAACTGCGCGACAACAATAGTACTATCAACATTTTGACACTGAAACATTGCCTATCAAGTTTATTTTCGTTCTCAATACAGGGAAAGAGACGGGTAGCACCTCCACAGCGTCAGCCACAACGGGATCTACCGCTCCTGCAAAAGTGACGTCATCAACTCCTGTTGCTGCATCATCCGCTGCGAGCCCACCTGCAAACGTAGCTCCGGCTCCAGTTGCTTCGAAAACTGCGGTGGCGAATACAGGGACAATAGCAGCTAGCAACACAACAACAACGAGGACGACGGGGAAAACCGGACCTACTAGTAAGTGTTTTGACTTTGAAATCAAATAGCTTTTTGGCTGCTAAGAAAGCTCATGTTATAATCTGGAGCTATTTTGTAATTTGGACGTTGTTTAGCTTTGCAATTAAATACCGTCTGGCAAAATTTTGTAGAACTGTTCGAAAAGTCGCCAAATTGTTATTATGATTGCCTATGGCCATATTGCTATTTGGTGCGATTGTACCAAAAGACTTATTTCAGAGACTAATTTCAGAGATGAAATTTACTTTATTCCTGTTAGAAAAAGAGGACGAAATTATAACCAGCAGTATCGTATTTTGAGCAAAGGCATTTGATCAAAAATAGTACTATCAACATTTTGACACTGAAACATTGCCTATCAAGTTTATTTTCGTTCTCAATACAGGGAAAGAGACGGGTAGCACCTCCACAGCGTCCGCCACAACGGGATCTACCGCTCCTGCAAAAGTGACGTCATCAACTCCTGTTGCTGCATCATCCGCTGCGAGCCCACCTGCAAACGTAGCTCCGGCTCCAGTTGCTTCGAAAACTGCGGTGGCGAATACAGGGACAATAGCAGCTAGCAACACAACAACAACGAGGACGACGGGGAAAACCGGACCTACTAGTAAGTGTTTTGACTTTGAAATAAAAAAGCCCGTAAGATATTGGCTGCTAAGAAAGCTCATGTTATAACCTGGAGCTATTTTGTAATTTGGACGTTGTTTAGCTTTGCAGTTAAATACCGTCTGGCAAAATTTTGTAGAACTGTTCGAAAAGTCGCCAAATTGTTATTATGATTGCTTATGGCCATATTGCTATTTGGTGCGATTGTACCAAAAGACTTATTTCAGAGACTAATTTCAGAGATGAAATTTACTTTATTCCTGTTAGAAAAAAGGACGAAATTATAACCAGCAGTATCGTATTTTGAGCAAAGGCATTTTGATCAAACATCCATTCCTAGCCAAATAATTCGGTTTTATTATAATATTTTGCGTTTCAGTACCAGATTAAAAATGCGATAGCTCTTAAATATGCTGACTCTGATTTAATCTAATTTGCTAACTTTTTAGATTTAGACTCTCTAAAATCTTATAGAAACATCCAATTTAATTAGAACTAAACATACAATTACAAGAAGATACATATAAATGATTACTACTGGTAAATACTGAGGTGTGTTTCACGTATGATGCCAGGCCAGCATAAGCGCATGACGCCGAGCAACGGTGACCCTCGCCGGGAGAACAACAACGACAACAGTTGCTGCCACCACTGCTTCCCATCCAAGCTCCCCATTGCAACAACGCCCTAAGATCAGGGGTGCCTTCATCACAATATATAGATTTTAATATATATATAAAACAAGGGGGATTATAAGATAATAACAATCGTTTCTTTTTCAGTAATGTTTCCAGTTTTGAACATGGCAGATCAAGACATCACAGTACGAGAAATCAGTGGAACGAACCAGACCATTGACATCTTGAATAAAGAGAAAGGTTTAGTTGCCATGACATTATCAGATGGGAGACCTCCATTAAGATATATTGCAGTAACAAAGGGAGGAAAAGAAAGGCTATTGATTAGTGGCCAGAAAGAATATGTGCTTGATTTGAAGCAACTTGGAAATGTTGGATCTTTCCCTGGTTTATATGTTCATAAAGATGGTAAGCTTAACGATTGTCTTCTTTTTACTTTTGATCCGAAATTAATTTGAACTCGTATAAACGAGTTGCAGACAGACAGCTCCTTCGGGAGCTAAAATTAGCTTTCTTGATGAAGACAGCTGTGTTCTAGAAATATGAATACATGGCTCAAAATCCTTTTTGTTAAATCTTTGCAAGGTCGTTATTTTGGAAGCAAAAAGGCTTGTTGAGACATTTGACCCTATAACTTGCTGTATCGATCTGAGAAGCAGAGTAGTGGGTATTGTGATTATCATAAATTTGTACGTATAATTCAAATACTTAATGCTCTGCTTTTGAAGGGAATAGATGGAATCCCAGCTCAAGAAGTCTGTCTCAAATTAGATGCCACGTGAAAACGCCTGCGAATAAAAATAACTGAAGGGTTGTGCATGATTGATTTTGCGTTTTCGCATAATCATATTGTAAAACTGGTAGCAACAAATACTGTTTTTAGGAAATCTGCCTTTGTTCTTCTTCGGCTTGTTACTAAATATTTCTTTCATGCTACCAATTATCAGGACTTGAGTGATAACGATGATCATCATTCTAGGCCAAGATTGGAAAGCTCTAGTTAACGGACAAGATTCAAACAAGAAAACATTACATTTCGCCGCGACTGATATTTCTGGTGAAGAAATTGTCACTGTAGAGGAACCAGCTATAACAAAACTCAAATTTGACATCGTAAAAGGCAGCATCGTACAAGGAGGAATTTCATCCTTTGGCATTAGTGCACCTTTTCAGTTGAAAGCAAAATCAAAGAAAACTAACGCAGAATTACTCGTTAACGGACAGAAAACTTTATATGCGAATGCTAGCAAGGATTCGAGTGATATACTCAATATTATTGTTCACAAAGAAGGTAGGAAAAGAACATGAAAGTTTTATTTCTTTCATAGTTTGTTTATTGCAATAATTTGCTTGTCTGCAGTTATATGTTTTCAAAAGTGTATACTTCTTCTAGTGGCGATTTTGTTATGATTTTGTTATGTATTGGAAGCTAGGGCAGCACATAGCTAGTTGCTATGATGATTGCTAAGATCTCTTTAAATAAATCTTCGTTCCTTTGGCCTAAATTTGAGAATTTGCCCTCTTTTTTTGAGAAAAATTCGAATCTTGTGAAGATGGAAGACGTGAAATTCAATAGTGATAGGGCAACCATATTTAAAAAAAAAATCATTTTTAGAGAGAGATTGGAGCTCAAGTGATAAACCGGTTTCAAAAATGTTGAAATAAATCCTTCTGTTTTGTGAAATTTCGAAAGAGTTACCGAATCTTTAAGGACTTTTGGCAAAATCAAAACTCAGTTCAAATTACATTTTACTTTACTTTAGTTGTTTATCTTTAATGAAATATTATACCACAGGCTTACAAGAAGATTGTTCGTGCATGCTCTATGCGTAGTTTTGGTAATTGTTGGGGAGACGAGATACAGTTTGTCCGAGGAAACTTATGTGTCCCCCCACGCAGTAGGTTAATGCTCATGCGCGTGGCAGAGTTCTAACCCAAAGCACTACTGCGCACGAGCATTAACCTACTGCACGGGGGGACACATACGTTTCATTGGACAAACCGTATCTCGTCTCCCCAACAAATAATGTCTCAAGCAGAATTGTTAAAACGGAGAGAATGTATTAAAGGGGCTGTACAACCCGTCCTCTCTGCGTGGCTCTGCGTGGCTCTGCGTGTCAAATCATCGAATGTGTTTTGGCGAAACACAACATAGCTAATGGCGATTTGCACAGCCAATAGTAATCCAAAGTATCTGCGACAATCTTGGTAATCGAACCTGTGGCAGCGGATTTGTTCTTTTTTTCTAACGCCGAATATTTGAAAGTTTTACTATATATCAAAAGTTCCATCATAGTTCATGGACACAGACAAGAAAAACGCTGAAATTGAACTTACTTAGAAGCTACGATGAAACTGGCCGCCATTAAAAACCGTAGGCAAATCACGTGCGTGGATTGTCCCGTACTTTCTGATTGTTTACAAAAATCTTGTACAGCCCATTTAATCTTACTTTGCAAAGCGAAGACTTTGGTTGAGAAATTGCGTGATTAAACCAATCTAGCGACATAAACATGCAACCACATTTTCGTCTTTTAGGACAAGACTGGAAGGAAGAATCAGCAGGTGGAAATTTGAAGTTAACAGACATGATGATGTCACAGTTCATAATCATGAATATGTTCCACAAAGACATCACTGTGGAGGAGGTCTCTATGGGTCAAGTTATTGATGTGCAGCAGAGCGAAATGCTCCAACTTGCTAGGCCCACAAGTGCAAGGAAAGATGGTTTCAAATTTAAAGCTATGTTGAAGGATAGTAACAAACAAGTTTTGGTAAATGGACAACAAGTCCTGTCGTTAGATTTGAATGATATCTCTATGGTGAATATTTTGGTCGTCCATGATGATGGTAAGTTTTATTTAGACCAGAGTCAGTTTAGACTTGCAGCACGAGTCTCATTTGTCGCAACCATCGTAATTAGCCACTACCTTTGTGGTGAAGAAACTGGAAATTATTTTGTAATTAGTCATAATTTTCTTCAACGAATAATGAAAGTTTTATTCTGTTATAGCTGTTTGCTATTTTTATGGTAATTCTGTAAACTTATCAACCCAAATTGACTTGACGAAACTGTTATGATTTTTCAAAATTTTCCGGGAAAGTCGCTGGCAAAACTACCCATTTATTTCAGAATAGCGTGGATACTTTTAACTGACTAACATACCACATCTAAGCTAGGCATTCTACTACCTTAAAATGTATGATTTATGGAATTTGGTGAGAAAATGACAAACATATATGTCAGCAAACATCCAACATTTTATCTTACTTACCCATTCCAGTACAGTAAGAACCCACATAAAAGAACCTATCATTTGCTGTACATCCTGGAATGGTTCCTATATATTTGCATCATGGTTTTTACATTCAGCCATGATGCAAATATATTGGCCAGCAATCATCCTGGAGGTTCTAATCCACAGGTTCTTTCTTTTACGCAGATTTTTACCGTAGTATTTTACAAAGTTACTCTGCTCAGTAACAGTTCTCAGTGCAATTTAAGCTGCAAGTTTGAAACTCTAGAGCCGTGCGTCAGAATAATCAGTTATTATCTCATTTTAGATTGAAACGTACAATAACATTAAATTGTCTTCATTATTATTTAGGCCAAAACTGGCAGCAAATTCAATCTTCGTTACTACAAACTGGGAGTGGGACATCCGAAACCCTGAGCCCAGAAGATATTTTGTCAAACCTCACTCACACTGGCAGCCCTGATTATCTGAGCTTGCAAAAAGCGGCAGAAACAGCAGCCCAAAAATACAACCTTCAAATCACAGCTGTAAATATGCTACCAAACAATACGATCGTTTTGGAAGAAGTTACAGACAAGAAAGAAAATGTTGACATCCCAGGAAATGCCACAGCTACCCTTGGGCTTCTTATATCAGGTGGCACTCAACCACTGCGATTTAAAGCCCATGAAAAGGCGACGAAATCAGAGTTGTTCGTAAATGGAAAGAAAGAACTGTTGATAGATCCCAAGATTGCGAAAGGGTTGGAATCAATAATTGTTGTAGGAAATGAAGGTCAGTTATTTTGATACTCGACATAATTTGGTTATTACGTGGTTCGTTGTGAAATGGCTTGAAACGTCAGTTCAAATCGATGAACAATTTTAGCATAGACCCTTTTTAGCTATTCTATATGAGGGTCTGGAAAGAAAGACATTTTTATACATTTTCATACAAAAGGTTCGATTGAGTGGAATTGGAGCTCCTGCCACTATTTTCCATATTCGAAAATTCTACAAAATTGATAAATTGTCGTTCGATGTTGGTTCTTTTAGAATAGAATAGGTCTGTTAGGTTTGTTGAATGCTGAAATGGATCTCTCCTATTCATCTTAGCTACGTTTTAGTCCAGCTAAAGCAGGCTTTCGCTTCACAGGCAACCCTGTATCTTGCTTAAACAAGACACGTAGGCGTAATCTGGCGTAACATGTATTTTCTGGCGGATGGTCTAACCCTCCTATTAAAACTGACACTATCAAAATTCTATTTTCTGTTAAAAGCAAATAGTAATGAGATGAAAGCTAGATTTCTCGTCAGACGCAGATCATTCTTTGAATCGTCAAATACCGTTAAAATACTACTTCATACCCAACCTGAATTATTTTCATAACCAGCATCGCGAGATGAATAACAGGATTTGTGTGAAACAATGATGGATGTTGAGATCTTTTAATTTTTCTGATACCAGTTTTCTGTCTATTCTTCAGGTGATTCTTGGGAGCCCACTCGCTCAGCAACATTAGATTTAATCGGATCAGAAAACCAAGGCCTTGTTCAAGTCGCTGAAACCACTGCCCCACTCACTAACGATCCAGCTAACGATGCGAAGGCACTTCAGCTCAGAGTTGTCAACAAAGCCAACTCAAATATTCGCATACAAGAACTCTCGAGTGCAGGAGAGAAGCTAGATGTTCCAAAAGAGGCTACTGCTACACTTGGCTTTCTGATAAGGGCGAGACAGGAGCCTTTGAAGTTCAAAGCATTTGAGACTATGTCAGGAAGTGAAATGCTGCTTAACGGGCAAATAATTTTACCAGTTGATGTCGACTCAAAAGGAATTAATACCATTATTATTGTTCACAAAGAAGGTATGTTTTCTGGCCCATACCTTTAGAAATGAGTATATTGATGATTTAATACAAGTAACAAATTAGTAATTTTTTGTGCAAGAAAGTGATAAGTATGCGTGCGTTTCTCATCTTTACAAAGTGCTACAAGGGCTGCTGAGTTTCTCTGAATTATAACAGACCATCTATTTCAAACAGCTTTACTTTGTGTGTTCGGAATTTCTGTTCGTCAAAGACAAATTAAGTGTGGTGTCGATAGCCAGATAAATACTTTAGTTGTCCTATTATTCTAATTGACATCCTTCAATCTGCAAATAAACATTTACAAAGGAATATCTAATACAAAAATTCCCTGTGTCATAGGCTTAAAAACTGTCAAAATCATCTCTTTTGAATCAAAATTGCTTCCTTTGCTACAGGATTCGAATTTGAAGCAACGAGGGAGGTAGAATATCAAAGGATGGTATCGGCATCGGCATCACCATCACAGCCACAACCGGTTGCTGCAAGCACTGCCGTTTCTAGCCAGCCATTGGAGCCTGCTGTATCGGCGGCCAACCAATATAAAGGTGTGCAAGCTTTCGCTGGAAAAGTACTAACAAATGACACCGTCGCCGCACATGGCTCGGGACTCGGCCCTGATATCGCTGCTATCCATGCTGAAGCCACTGCATTAAGAATTGCTAATGCCTCCACGACCCCTTTGCGGCCGTATCCATCCAGTTACGGTGCAGCTGCAGAGAAAGTGAGTCCACCAGCTCATGTAGGCCCTCCATCAGGGAAGGCATCCCTGAGAGACAAATCAGGCTCCAAGCAGCAATACATCCCAGAAACCATAGACTTCATTATTGCGAATGGCGTCAATGGTTTTGTTTACGTCGAAGAAAAATCAGGAACTGGTCAAAAAGTTGAGCTTCCTGTCAAAGATGCGTTGGGAAATTTGACTGTCAAGGCAAAAGCACGTTTCTCACCGCTTACGTTCAAAGCTGCAATGAAAGATAGTGCACAAGAGTTGTATGTTAACGGGAAAAAAGAATTAGATGTTGCGTTGGAGGCGTTGTCTCCGTATTGGTTGGTTGTGCATAACAAAGGTATTTTTAAATGCTCTTCGTAGTACGCATTCTGTTCAGGAATTAGTTGTCCTGTGGGTTAGCTTTTATGAAAGTTCTTTTGCGCCACAATCTAGTAACTTTCTTTCGACTGTTCACAAAGAATCTGTGTTTGTGTTCCTTTTGTCTCTTTTCGACAAGATTCGTTTTCATAAGATTTTTATAAGGACTTTGTCACAGTAGACGTCAAAATCTGGCACTTTAGCGTCTATATTTAGTCCTGGAATTACCTGCCATAGAATGAGCTGACTTCAATGTCTAACTGTAAGAGTATTGGTTGTTGTAATCCAGTTAGGCTTTAAATTACCTTTGGTTAACAGAGACATTTCTTGAAGATCTTCTTTTGGACACTGCTAATTTTTACAAAAGTTTGAAAGGTTGGAATGATGTCTTTTGTTAAATTAGAAATTTAAAAGGAACTGGTTGAAGGGATTCTCGCAAGTTTCAGTGATTTCGGAGATATTTTGTAACACATGGTACTTTGCTTAAAGGCTCTGTTTCATCCAGCATGCCTTGCACGTGCCGTCTCTTGGTTGGCCTTTGTTGTCGCCACATGCAAGGCATGCTGACTGAAACAGACCCGTTAAGGATTTTTAATTTTATGGGTGAGTTCTTCAAATGCTGATTGTTTTTCAGGTGATGACTGGGAAGCAATCAAAGCACGACTTAAAAAAAGCCAAGGCCTAACAGTTGACTTATCACAACCAGGCGTAACCAAACTAACCTCGAATGCAATCCCTACCCAATTAAAAATCATTCCTATTGCTTACAATAACATTGCTGGAAAGGAGGCTGAGATAACAGAGATCACAGGAACAATGTATAAAACTAGTGCCAGTGCCTCAACCGCTGGGATGTTTGTGCTGCCTGCAACACCGATTGGGAGGACGAAGCCAGTAGAGTTGAAAGCGAATGTTAAAGGGACGGATGAAAAATTGCAGATGAACGGAGAAGATGTGTTTTCAATTGATCTTAATATGGCCTATACTGTCATGATTATACACAGACCAGGTAATTTATACCTGAAAATTATTCACCAATGAATTAACTTCTTTGATGTTTTACATTCCACATAAAAGTTTATAATATACATGTTTCTACATTACGTACGGACTACTTTACAATACTACTAAACAATACAATGATACTACCTTACAATACTACTAAACAGCGCCATGGGGAGCAAAAACTATGTCAACCCTACAGCCATTACATGAATAAATGTATAAACTGGAAAAAAAATAATGCCTGGCTACTAAGTCTTAAGAGAAGAGCACAGTCTAGAAACAAACAAGGACTTCGTTTTACAATTTCTGTACCCACTCTGCGTGGACAAAGGAAATTTTATAAAACGAAATATTCAGGCTCGTTCAAGACAGAACAGATTTGAAGTCTTTTTTCATATTACTAAAATTTAAAAAGACAAAAACAAAACTCAAATTTAATTATTGTTGAGGTGGAGGCAAAAACATAACGTTATCGAGTTGCCTCCACACACAACATACAAATTTACTAATACTTTGCAAATCAAATTAACGTTACACTATTAAGAAAAGACTAAGGCCGAATTTACACTTGATTTTGGAGTCTCAAGAATGCATTTCACAACTTCTGTGTAGCCAACCATATAATTTTTTGCAATCTCTGTTTATTTTGATTTGATTGAGTGCACTCAAAAGTGTGAAATCTGTTCTTCAGAAAGGCAAATCGCTTTATCTTTTCAGAAACCTGCATCTTTTGTTTCACTAAATTTGCCCTTGCTGCATCAGCTATGAAGATTAATTGCCTTTGATTTCTGAAGTTCTAACGTTAATCTAACGTTGCATACGGAAAGGAAGGGGAAAATTGCAATTTTGAGCAGTTTGCATTACTTTGTTTGTTTGTCACTGGTAATTCCAAATTCGTATGGTGCGTCTCTCTGGTTTGTTTTTGCTTGGTGCAATTTCTCCATCTTATTAAAATGTACATAGTGACATTTATTGAAATTGTAAGAAAAATTTATAGTCACTAATTTTCGTAGCTCGTGCAAGAGATTTTCCACTTTTTAAATTTCAGCCATGGAAGCAACAAAAATTCTCATGGAAGCAACAATTTTTCCGAAATACGATGCAAATTGTCAGTAAGCAGTTCATTTCGGACACATGGCCAGTATGCGCCCTTTGTCTTCCAACAGACAAATCGCCTCTGCACCATTGGCGTAGGGAGAGATCAAATTTGGGGGGGGGCTGCCCGATAAAAAATCCATTGTTAAAGAAAATTTTGCCCGACTTCAGTCAGATTTCTGCCAGATTATAGCTGATTTTTGCAAAATTTTCTAAAAAAAAAAAAAAAAAAAAAAAAACGCCCTCAAATTTTTTTCATGCAATTGTTACCTAAAGACAAGGTTGACTTTCAAATTTCAGCATCATAACTTGAACGGTTAATTTTCTATGGCTGATTGAAATTTTAAAGACAGCTCGATCAAAGATGAAGAGATTTTCCACTTTTTAAATTTCAGCCATGGAAGCAACAAAAATTCTCATGGAAGCAACAATTTTTCCGAAATACGATGCAAATTGTCAGTAAGCAGTTCATTTCGGACACATGGCCAGTATGCGCCCTTTGTCTTCCAACAGACAAATCGCCTCTGCACCATTGGCGTAGGGAGAGATCAAATTTGGGGGGGGGCTGCCCGATAAAAAATCCATTGTTAAAGAAAATTTTGCCCGACTTCAGTCAGATTTCTGCCAGATTATAGCTGATTTTTGCAAAATTTTCTGACGTTGGGGGGGGGGGCTGCAGCCCCCCAGCCCCCTGTCTCCTACGCCTATGCTGCACTAAAATGCCCCTTCAAAATAATGCCAACTTTACCCTTTCTTATACCAAGTATTCCCTTTTCTCTTACGATAACTTTTTCTTTTTCTTCGAACAGATCAAAGATGGGAATCCGCAAGGAAAAACTTTCATTACGCAACATTGGGAAGATACGCTGACATTGCAGGAAATGGATTAGGTAACTTCGGTGGCTCAAATGTGAAAGTTGGAGGACCAGATATACAACCGGAAAATAATGCCGCAAAGAATGGGTCAGCACAAGCAAATGAGACAGGTACGTTTTTATCTAATTCCAAACCCACCATTTTGGCAAATTTAGCTCTTTTGATGCTACGAAATATGCCACAACCGATGATACGAAATGCATGATTTTCTTCCTTTAGAACCCCACTCTGGAGAACCAATGCTTCACTGTTGCTTCCTGGTGCACCTTTTTATGTTGATAGAACATTGACTGTCTTTAAAGGTTTACAGGCCATCAGTTTTATATTGAGAACGTGATCAAAGTCTCCAGAGATTGATGAGCAGATTTGATGCTTGTTTTGCTCCGTGATTCAATTTCAAACAAAGAGAATTCTGCTTGCGTCTTCTTGAAACACGACTTCTCGTTGGAAAAATCTAATCTCAAATGAGTTTCATCTCAGTTAACTGGCACAATTTGCATGACAAAGGAAAGGGGAGACGAAATTCAGAAAAGGATAGACACAATGAAACAGCTATTTTTGGGGAAAGGTATCATCTGCGAACAAATTTCCTTAGATAAACAGAATAGGAAACTCTTCGATTCTTGGCTGATTGTTATGTTAGATGCAACTGTAAAGATTCTGAAATCTAAATTATTTCACTTCCAATTTTTGAAAATTTCTGTAATCTTTTTTCGCAGAAGGCGCTGTGGGCAGCGGTCAGGCTCCAACTGAAACTTCAAACATTGGGATCACGAACTCTGCTGGAGTCGAGGCTGAGCTCAAATTGAATGGAAAACAATTCAAAACATTGCCATTGGCTGCAACAGGAACAATAACATTAACTGTCACTCAAGGGTTGTCAAGTAAACTTGAAGCTTTTGCTGTTGATAATGGAGCTCAGTTGTTATTGAATAACGAGAAATCGCTGACCATTGATGGCAAAAGTAAGATTGGAAGGATTGTCATTGCAAGTCAAAATGGTAAGTTTATTAATTGATTGTTTCAGATCATTTAACTAATCATTCCTTGCCAGTGTTTTAAATATCATAGGTTCGAAATCTTTAACTCGGCGTAAAAAGGTGGGTGTAAAATTCGATGAAATATTTCTTCTGATTGAATGGCTTGAAAGAAACTCTAGATACTTCTCTATAATTCTACCATTGGACTTTTCAAACATTTGAATATTCTTCAAAATTAAAGCGTATCTTACATTTCAACTCATTTGAAGATGTGACGTCATCAAATTTCTAAATCATAAACCAGATGAGTGACAGACTTTTGCTTGATACCATATTGTAGGCATTCATAAACTATGGTTTTCTTCGAAATCATTTCATGTTTCGTCAAACAGTTTAGAAATTACGATGGTTTTAAGTCTTTTTGAAAATTTTCCTTGAATTCTTCAAAAAGAAGAAAAGCACGCGAATTTTGAAAACATTGAAGATTTCAGAAAAGTCCAACGGTAGAATTATAGAGAAATAGCTAAAGTTTCTTTGAAGTCATTCAGTTCAAAGAAATAGGTCACTGAATTTTACACTAGCCTTTTTCAAAGATTTGGAACCTATGCTGTTTTAAATCCATCCAATTTATGAAGGAGTGTTTTGGTCTCTTTCCTTTGCAACTCATCATGTAGTGGTTACTACTGGCTGGGTAAAGAAAGGTAAAACATTTGGTTGGATGTGCAATAAGAATTACCTAGCCGATATTCGAACTAAAATGTCAATCTACCAGTCAACTGAAAATTTGTTTGGTAAAATCACTCATTTTAGGCCCAAACATGTGTATTAATTGTATTCATGCTGGTAAGGGAATGAACAAGAGAGTTCTACGTTCCACTCTGGTCCTAAGATTTACTTGCGATTGACATTTGGCATTTCAAAGTGAACCAGGATCGAACATGGAATTCACGTTCCCATACAAACCCCTTACGAGCATTTTCCTAATTTCTTGGTCTAAAAGATGACTGATATTACCAAAAAAAACTTTTCACATCTAAGTTAGCCTTTGAATGATATCTTTGAATATCAACCACGTACTTTTTATTCCACAGCCCAAGAAATAGCTTAACTTTTTATTCATCTGATGTAACAATGAAGGACCTGTTGGGTGGAACATAAAAGTTTCTATGAAGGCTTTGTTAAATGTATGTTTGTGCCTATAAATGACATAGTTTAGGACTCTAATTGAAGCAAGGGCACACATTTAGTTTTCGACATCAAAGGGAATGAGGGAATGAGAAGGGGGGGGGCTCCCTTCTCGTTAGTATACCTACTTAGAGAGCTCCTCCTTTAAATCATTCGTATACGTACAAATTTTTGTCTCCGTGTAGTTCCTTTTTGTAAAATTTTTAAAGTGTATTTTCAATTCTGTTTAGTGTAATTTTGTGTGGTTATTAATCTGTATGTATGAGAATGTAAAGAATGAAGTGAACTGAACTGAACTGAATGATTCTTAAGAGTTTATTTTGTTTTCATTAGGCTCAGTGGCTAATGCAATAAACTCAGCAAATGATGCCCCACAAGCAGGAATTAAGTACGGAAAAGTAAATTTCATCAATCGTGCAGATAAAGACATAAAGATATTCGAAGTGTCCGGGATTGGTGAGCCCACCGTTCTTTCACCAAATTTCATCAGCACATTCTTCTTGAAATCGCCACAAGAGTCAGCGACTTTTAGAGCTATGGATCCAACGAATAATGAAGCTTATATGTTGAATGAACAACCAGCATTGGAAATTAAACTTGACCAGAATCCAAGAGTTGAGACAGAAGTTCAAATAACAAGATCGAAAGCAGCGAAGAAGTCAGCTGCCAAAAGACGTATGTATTATTTACTGTATCATTGTTATCGTGAATTGAAAAAACTGAAAAATGGTTAGACTTACGACGATGAGCCTCAGTTTCCGCATTGAACTGGATGATGTTATTGCTATCAAATTGAAAACATTGAACCAATACAAGGAATCACGTCGTCAGTTTAGATAATACTAACGACACTGAAATTATTCGCACTGCCAGTAATGATAGAAATATTGTGCTGCTAACAGAATAAATCATTTTGTATAGTAAACCTGGACTTACGACATGATTGGGTTCGCGGGAAAAGCCGCGGTAATCCTGAAATTAGTACCTATTTTTAATGCGTTTGGTCATAAGTCTCAGTATAAGCGATAACCATCCAATTCAATGAGCGATGCTGAGACTTATGTAATGAGTCTATATTAAACCCCCGCGTACCAGAACGTACAATTTTCAGTCCGCCTGAGTTCGTGTACAATATTGTTGGGGAGACGAGGCACGGTTTGTTCGAGGAAACTTATGTGTCCCCCCGTGCAGTAGGTGGATGCTCATTCGCAGTAGCGTTTTTGGTTGGAGTTCTGACGGGCGCATGAGCATCAAGCTACTGCACGGGGGGACACATACGTTTCCTGGAACAAAACAAACCGTATCTCGTCTTCCCAACAAAATGAATATATTGGATTGGTTCTATACGAGCTTACATCCTTCGCAGTAGAAAGGTTAAGTCTACACTCTGGCTAATGATATTTAGCCTTATATTTCGTGTTCATACCAACTTTTAGTTTTGTTTATAAGTTTTACTTTTCATCGAACGATCTTCCAGACATCTAAAGTGTTATCTTTTTTCTTTAGCTGCTACTTGCATGGCTGTCACAGAAAGAGGCCCTTGTTACAGCGCATTACAATACGAAACTCAAGTGGAGGCTGCAGAAGGCAAGAGTGAGACTTGCAAGAAGTATCTTGAAGAAATTCTCAGTAAATGTGTGCAGAAAAATATGTCACAGGGAATCGATGGCTGCAAGAGACTTTGCAGTGAGTTGATTTGAGAATATTTTGTTTATTAATAGCATTCCTTATATAAATACAGAGTGTCCCAAAAAAATTGTGCCCCGTTTGCCTGAAGATTGCGACAAAACGCAAAGAGATTCTCGCCAAATTTTTGCATGATGTTGTTCTTTGGGTATTCAATTAAAGTTTGCTACCTTCCCTGTAAAAATCTTTTGAGAAATGATGGAGCTATGACCTTCAGAAGACCAAATTTGCCTGATGACTGAAACCAGCGTCAGCCATTTTGTCTTACTATTTTGCAGTGATACGTATCTTCCCGTGAGGTAAGAAATAATTTCTGTGAGGTCAGAAATAGTGGAACTCTCTGAGGATTATCGGCATTTTCACGAGAGCTATGACATTGGAGGCTGCTGTTTCATTTTCAATCCATGAAGCTATTTATCGGTACAAAATGGTAAGACAAAATGGCCGACCGCTGGTTTCAGTGATCGGGAAAATTTGGTGTTCTGATGGTCATAGCTCCATCATTTTTCAACGGATTTTCATGGCGATGGTAGCAAACGTTAACTGGACATCTGAAGAGCACCATCGTGCAAAAGTTTGGCGAGAATCTTTTGCCGTTCTGTTGCAATCATCAGACAAACGGGGCACAATTTTTTTGGGACACCCTGTAAAGAAGATTTTTTTGAAAAGAACATTTTTTTGGGACACCCTGTAGTTCCTGATTTTATCTTGATAGCATTCGATGCGAAATTATCGGGATCTTAGCGAGGCTAGAAGCATTAAATCACATATAGAACTTGCTTGCAAACTCTCTTTAGTCTTAACACATATCGAATTATGTAAAACTGTTGGAAGATCCATGCAAGAAAATCGAACACTGACAGAGCTAGCAAGCTTTGCTGCTGAGATCATTCAATTTTGTTTGTTTTGCAAAGAGTCTCCCTTGGCAAAAAGTGTTGCACTAGACAAGAAGGAGATATTTATAGAATGTTCACAAAATACAGACTCGCAACA
>REGL01000049.1:432045-458070 GCA_004194395.1 Aurelia aurita complex sp. Pacific
CAATTGAAGTCAATATATCTTTTGAGATGAATTTAGTTACGATCCTAAAGCATAGATTCTTGCAAGATTGTTCGTAGCTATCTACTTCTTGGAATAACAGTATAATTTCTTCAGAGGTGGAAAGAGTGCGTGAAACCGCGAAGCAGCTTCGCGCGCAGGAAGCTTGTTTGTCTGCAAGGAAGAAAAGGGAAGGAAGGAGCGAAAGCAGAATACTATAGAGGGAAGGAAAAGGAAGGAAACGATGAGGGGATGAATGAAGAAATGAAAGGAAAACGGTTGTAAAACAAGGATGGAAAGAAAAGTAGAGGAGAAAGAAAGAAAGATGGAAGGAAGATAGGATGACAAAGAAACAAAGATTGAAAACATAAAGAGACAGGAGGGACTAAAAGAAGGAAAGAATAGAAGAAAATCAATGTTTGGATTATCCTCTTTTCATTTACAGTCTTGTGATCCAAGAAAGCTTTAAAAGTAATTTCAGTTCCTAGTGGATTATTGACTACACTGAAATATGGGACTACAGAAAATTGATAAAACAAAGGAAGGAAGAATTCTGGTTTGACGTCCCTCCGCAGGAAAGTAATATTTTTTCACCACTGAAATTCTTTTTCTTCATCTTAGAAAACGACGCAAAGAAACCGAAACGACATTCACTGGAAAAGAGAATGAAGAAAATCATACAAAGAAATAGACTTTTAAGACCAGGTCGAGACAGAGACTCCGTCAATAGCCATTTAATATCTCGAGTTTTAGCATATTAGAAGTTAGCTTAAATATTTATCGTTCCTTGGTGATGCGACAACCAAGGGACGAGATTTTTACTGCAGGAACGCTGTAGTAGTAAATTTTAAACAACATGCAGGACTTAACAATTACTTGTTAACAGTATGCTTTGGTAGAGGATTACCCTCCTGTGTGAAAGTGGTTGGAAGCCCCAACCCTAAGACCAATTCTGTCGATAAGAGGAATGAAGAAGGTATCGTAGGAACAAACAGAACAATTGTTTTGTTGAAAATTAATCAGTTCCTCATGCTAACGTCTTATGAAACTTCTGAAAATGTTTTGGGTCCAGAGCTTCTTGGGTATTTAAATCAGTAGGGCAGAAAGTTCGAAGGTGCAAAACACCTTTAACTTTAATAGCATGCTCGTAATCATTACAAAAGCAAAAATTGGCAGAACGTTGATAGGTTCTGCGGGCCTTTGTGTCATATCAAGCTACAAAACTACTCTGTTAACATGTTTGATATTAGATGTTAGAAAAAAGTTATTTGGGTAGAATATAATTTATTTTATAGATCAGTATTCATTGTCACATCATAAATTTATTGCCATTAATATATTTCTTCAAAATTATTTCGATACTACTAATTATTTCGATAAATTTAATAGTATTTTCATGAATTTGTATAACATATTGTCTAATGATAACTCTTACAATTATAGTATCTCTGTATCCCTTATTCTGTAATGATTATTTTTGCATAATAAAACGAGATTATATTTGAAATACATGCTGATCATTTTTCTGTCCGTATTGGCTTGTTTTCACCATGTTTGCACATCGAAATTTAAGTATAATTTAGAAGTGCACTACCCTGAGTACCAGACTTTCTAACATAAAAAAAAGAGTTTGTCTCTGTTTTGTATGTTAGAGAGTCTGGTACCCAGGGTAGAAGTGCACGCGAAATAAAATCTTCACCTGCATCGGTTTTTGTTCGGATCACGGCATCTATTTACCGAAATTTTGCCAGAATTTTAGGTGATGTTTCTCCCAAATATGGGAATTTTATGGAAAATTCTACCACAATCAGGAAGCTGATTGCGCAATAGGCCATACTAAAGTTACGTTTTCTATGACGTATTGCACAAGAAGCCATACGAAATAGATAGGCCATACAAAAGTTTGGATTGTCATGATGTATTGCGCTGAAGGCCATACTGAATGCAAATATCATTCGAAATGAAAGTTGGCATACAAAATAATATGAAGGCCATATTGAATAGAGCAGTTAGTACCGAAAATATTTCTAATATGAAAGAAATTTAGGGTTAAGGATAAGAAAATGTCAGTTCGTAATAAAGACGCAAACAACGCTCCATAGATGAGAGGAGAGACGATGTTTTGCTTCTGGGAAAGGAAAAATTTATTCAATTTGAGCTTTCTAGAAAACAAGGTAATTGGCAAATTGCTAATTTCTTCTCATGCATTTGCTCTAAATAACGATGTGAACAAAGGAAAATTAAGATTTTGCCAAGGATCTTTATGGGAATTTATTCTCATTAGTCTTATCAGACCAACCTCCATTCGTTGCTCACCCTCCAATTTAAATAAACTTTGGCGATATATTTTGATATATCCGTCTGTTTTCGATGCAGTTCAAAAATATTACTGTTACGGCTTGACTAGTCGGCCGGAGATTGCAGCCAGCCTCTGCTGTCAAATGTTCCTCAATCTCGATTCCATTTCACTTCCTTGTTGCCCGTTGCCCAGTCTTCCAACACGTGTGGACTGTGGACACAGATTTCTGGCTTGATGGCGGCAAAAATTTCGCAGCAATCAAACCTAGAGTTGATCGTCGAAGAAAAAGAATCATAAAGCATCGGAGATATCAAATGGTTTAAAATCCATCCATAAAAGATGAAGGGTAACCCATTCTTCGATGTACAGCAACCGCCAAGCGCTAAAAAGCCACGAATTGAAACTCCAGTTGCTAGGCCCAAGCAAAATTTAGGCCAACAGCATGACAAAGACCACAAACCAACTCTTGAAGATGCTAGAAAGAAATTAAAAGAGCAAAGACGGAGGCTGCCTATTTATTATGGAAGAAATCAACTGATAGAAGAAGTTCGCAGGGGAGATGACATTATTATTATGAGTGAAACAGGCAGTGGAAAAACTACACAAGTTCCTCAGTATCTTTTTGAAGCAGGACTTGCGTATGGTGGAATTATTGGATGCACACAACCGAGAAGGGTGGCTGCAATCACAATTGCTGATAGAGTATCAAAAGAAATGGGTGTTCTATTAGGGAGCACTGTTGGTTTCACCGTGAGATTTGAAGATAATACAAGCCCAAAAACCAGAATTAAATACATGACTGATGGTATTTTGTTGCGTGAAGCAATACTAGATCCACTTCTCATGAAATACAGTATCATAATTTTGGATGAAGCTCATGAAAGGACCATTCATACAGATGTTTTATTTGGGGTCATTAAAAAGGCGCAGAAATTGCGAAAACACAAGCAAACTGGGAAGCTAAAAATTATCATAATGTCAGCAACATTAGAAGCAGAACATTTTGCCAGATATTTCAACAATGCAAATATTGTTTATGTGGAAGGAAGGAGGCACCCTATAAAGATGATGTACACTGTTGATTTGCAAACTGATTATATACAAGCTGCTTTGGTATCTACTTTACAAATGCACCAACAACTTGAACCTGGGTAAGAATCTCCCACATTTCTGCAGATATTGAGCCCTTTTAAGGTCAGGGGCCACTGTGGGACTTTTGTGCAACATTTCCAGAATTGTTTTGTTGCAATTTATGCTCCTGAAGTTTTGTTGCAAAAGGAAGAAATTGATGCAGATACGCTGCACGTCACTTGCAACACAAACCTTGTTGTGCAACAGAATTGGGAAATATCATCGTCTCCCACCACAAGATGTTTTGATGCTTTGAAGTTTTGAATTCTTTTGGTCTTTGGGCCATTAATGTATTTCTCATTAGCAGTCTAAGCAAAAGATTATATTCCATGTGGCTATGTATTTTGTTTTTGTCTGAAATAGAAGTCCTTGTATTAGAGCTAATCAGTGTGAAATTTGCAAGAAATATGAGCTTTTCATAAAAATTACTATTTGCATTTGTATAAAACCATTATTTGATCACCTTCTGTTTATTTCAGAGGTGATATCCTGGTATTCCTGACAGGACAAGAAGAAATAGAAACACTTTCAAAGTTGATCACAGACTGTGCAAATCATATTGATGGCAGTGAGTTTAGATTTACCT
Source organism: Aurelia aurita complex sp. Pacific (assembly GCA_004194395.1). NCBI lineage: Eukaryota > Metazoa > Cnidaria > Scyphozoa > Semaeostomeae > Ulmaridae > Aurelia > Aurelia aurita complex sp. Pacific. The sequence continues at coordinate 436,059 of REGL01000049.1, forward strand.
TAAAAACTTTATTTAGTCCCCTCTCTGTTAAGTTCCTCCTCTAAAAAGCCCCTCCCCTCTGAGGCAAAATTTTAAGTATTTTATGACGTCACTATAGTCTGGTTGCCAATTTGAATATGTCTGTGACTTTTAGGGAAAAAATCTTGTATTTTATCATCAATCATACCAACCCTGGAGTTGTCCTCAAAGCCCCCTCCCCTCTGGAGTGTCCAAAATCAAATAAGCCTCCTAGGGGCTTAATAGAGTTTTTACGGTCACCTAAATTTAGTTTTCATAAATGTTAGAACTGCCTCACAAAGGATTGTGGCTCTTTTTGTCCCAACTGCTTGGATTACAAGAGCAGCTAATGGCTAATCATTGTCAAGTGACACACTTCAATTTTATTCACATTCTCACTGGCAGGAAAGTAGGCATAACAATGCTTGAGCCATATGAAAGTTTGTAATCTTTTCTAAAGAAGAATTCTTAGGCAGGAAAACGATGTAGATGTGTGCAAGGCTTGTACTGTGTTTCTTGTATACAGTAGGATATAATGATCAATATGTAAATTTATTTACAGAATTTCCAACATTGACAGTTTGCCCATTATTTGCTGCTTTGCCATCAGCCATGCAGATGAAAGCTTTGCGTCCAGCTCAACAAGGTCATCGTAAAGTAATATTAGCAACCAATATTGCAGAAACATCACTGACAATACCTGGTGTCAAGTATGTTATAGACACTGGAATGGTCAAAGTGAAAGGTAAGTGTCTACCTTGAAACATATTGAGTTGTAAATCTACTTGATATACCGGGTGAACCAGAAAAATGGTCCCACTTTTGACAATTCATAGCATCAAGAGTACTGAATGGATTGGAAAGAATCAATATTTGCTTGACAGCGAAAAGATCGAAGAATTTTTGTGATTTTTCTCACTTTTGTTACAAGCATTGGAAAAATTGGTAAATTCAAATGTAGAAAAACTTTGCGGTTGCAAAATGACTGAAAAGGCCTGAAATACATGATCTAGTCATGAAGGACTCCTTGCTCAGAACAACAGAGAAAAAGCAATTTCCCATGGGTGAGAGATATTGACTGAGCATTTATTGCCATGGGATTGAAAATCTTTAGTATCTGTTTGAGAATCTATATCTTATTACTCTTGAGAGAGGTAAAACGCCCATGAGTATCGTTCTGTGTGAGGCGAGTCCTAAAGATTTGATCAAGTGTTTTAGGCCCTTTTTCAGTCATTTTGAAGGCATGAAATTTTTGTAACGTTGACTTTGCCTATACTTGCAGTGCTCGTTAGAAGATGTGAAAAATCACAAAAATACTTTAAATCATTTGGCTTTTAAATAGAATTTGAATTATTCAAATCCATCAAGTACTTGTGGTGCTACGAATTTTAGAAAGTGAGAACTTTTTTCTGGCTCACCCGGTACAATAGAGAAACTGCTGACCAGTTGACTTTTGTTGTTCTGTTGGCATCAAGGAATGTACTGGGTGTCCCAAAAAAGTACTCCTGTTTAAAAAATCACCAAAAATTGATTGTCAAACCTTTGATAAGATTTTCTATTTGAAGTGCTTTGTCAAAGACCCAAAAATATTCACAGATGATAAAAGGCTTGCTTTTGATACAGCAAGGTAGACAAATTACAAGTTGAAAAACCTTATTTTGAGCTATAGTTTTTAAGGAAAATACTCAATCTTGCCTAAGAGTCCAAATTTTCAGATTTTTTATCATCATTGAAGTCTCCAATGATAGTGTGCATCTATTTCTGTCATTTATGACCAAACTAGAAGTTTTACATGCACAAACAAATTGATCTGGCAATCATCAGTGCTTTTTTGTAGTATGATTCAAAGCCAGGTAGTCATACAAAGAGCTAAATTTGCTCAATTTTAAACCAATTACAAAATCAGCTATGTCTTGGGAAATAATTTGGTTCTTGATCTACTTGACAAAAAAAGAAAATTGAAGATCGGCCGTGTAATTAAATTTTGGTGATTTTTGAAACAGGAGTACTTTTTTGGGACACCCGGTACTTTTTAGTAAGTTGATCTCAATATGAGGGTTCGCAAAATGAATCCATTTGCTAAAAGAAGAAAGAAGTCTGTTTTAAACTGAATTGATAGATTGAAAAATGATTGAAATTGACTTTCAGATAGACTTATTACAGTTGACGAAATAGACTTGGGGCAAGTCTACATTGTACCAGAAATATGAGAGAAAATATCATTAATATTGTATGAAGCCAAGAAAATACAGGCATTGCTTTGCATTTCAAAACTGTTTACTAGTGTTTACAGCTCCTCCGCAGCAGCCTCACAAATGGGGCACAATTTTTGGGACACCTTGCAGATAGTGCCGTTCATAGCCAGAACCAGATGATGTCATGTCTATTTCTGCTATGGATAGCACAGAATATTGTATTTTGTATCTTGTTGAGTTTTTAACTGTGTTAAAAAGAAAGATAAAATATCTAAATTAATAACTCAATGTTTGTAGGATACAACGCACAAAGTGGATTGGACATGTTGATAACAGAGCCTGTTTCAAAAGCTCAAGCTCGTCAGAGGGCAGGAAGGGCTGGTCGTGAATCCCCAGGTGTTTGCTACAGGCTGTATACAGAAGAGTCATTCAAAGCAATGGCAGACTCATCTGTTCCAGAGATCAAAAGATCAAATTTAAGCAGTGTCATCCTCAATTTACTTGCAATGGGAATAACTGATATTCCTGCATTTGATTTCATGGATCCCCCAGCAGCAGAAGCTATTCAAAATGCACTTGAAGAATTGGTACTTATAGGAGCTGTTAAATCAGTTGAAAGCCAAGAGGTACAGTAACTAAATTTCTTTCCTGTTTATGTCGTAAATTTGTAAGTTTGAAAAGTTTGTTAACTTAACATTCAGAACAAGGTTTTAGACAGTTATTTCTGTTGGTGCAAGTTCCAGATCCCAAAATTATGTTTACCAAGTTGAACAGCTGGTGGAGCTCTATTCATTTAGAATTACAGGCTATGCCGTATATAGTTGATACTTTGTTTTATTTAGTCTGCGTCGTTTCTTGGACCTTGAGATTTCAAAAAGAAGTTTTCACCGGTTTTTCATTGGTACAGAGATATGAAACATTATTTTGTTTTTCAACTCAATGAAAAATTTACAATTTACGAATCACCTAAGACTACAAACGAGCTACCACACAATATTACAGAAACGATACCAAGGGGAGCAAAAGATCCTGACTACCCCAGGTCCATCACATGCAGAGCATAAACCTAAAATACAACTAAATATACAAATTACGAAATGCTACATATAAACAAAGAATAGAGGGCATTGTTTCCATCCATGCTAACCAGGCAAATGCAAACGACCTTGTTTTATATCGTTTGAAACAAGTTGTTCGTTGCTTTTCTTTCTGCAGACATCTAGGATATTGTTAAATTTACAGCATTGCGAGCATTGCACTACAGTTTCATGGCTACCTCCTCTGTCTTACTTGTTTTCTTTTGGAAGTACAGTTGACATCAACTATCATGTAATTTGAGGGTAATCAACATTTTTCTATGATTGCTAATTTTCAAGACAATGGATAGTTGTTTCATACAAATCAAAGAGGAAAAATTAAAATTGGTTCGAGATAACCGGATGTTGGAAATAGTGGCCAGTGGAGATATCAGATGTCAACTGTGCCAATTAACGGAGAAGCCGAAGGCCAGGGCTCTGAGAAATTGAACAAAAACAGTTCTTGATTTATTCGACATTTTATCACCGAAAATTTTTGTCTTGGATCACCTATGGTTGGCTTGAATTAGCTTTTGTAGTTATTATAAGTTGCCAACGGTAAATATATTGATAACGATTATAATAATAATAATAATAATACCTCTAGTTACCATTTTATCCCTTGAAGACATTTTAACGAATTATTTAATCTTATCTTCATAGCTAACAGACAACGGTAAGTTGATGTCAAATTTCCCATTGGATCCCAAGCTTTCAAAATGCATCCTAGCTGCACGTGATCAAGGCTGCGCAGAGGAGATGGTAACTATCGTTGCATTGTTATCTGTAGAATCTTTAACTTATTCACCGTCTGATAAACGAGAACAAGTTAATAAAGTTCGTCAAAAATTCATGTCCTCTGAGGGCGATCATATAACATTACTGAACATTTTTCGAGCGCATAAACACGCAAAAGGCAGCCCAGAATGGTGCAATGAACATTTTATCAACAGCAGAGCGATGAAGACTGTTCACAAAGTCCGCACACAACTTCGAGAACTGTGCCAGAGACACGCAATTACGCTAACCAGTTGCGGGAAAGATTACTCAAAAGTTCGACGTTCGTTAGCCGCTGGATTGTTCACTTCTTGCGCAGAGTTACAGAAGGATGGGACGTATCAAACGATTGTTCAAAAACAGCCAGTCAGTATTCATCCATCATCGACATTATTTCGAGCCAAAGCGGCCTATTTAGTGTACACAGAACTTGTAAAGACATCTAAATGTTACATGCGTAATGTTAGTGTTGTGGACCCGCAATGGCTAGTTGATGCATGCCCTAAGTATTTTAGTAAGCAGAGAATTCTTCCTCAATCGATTAGCAGTTGATTTAGCTATAGAAAAGGGTTAAGATAATTTTCATGCATACTATAATGAGTAGCATTCAATTGCATCGCAAATTGTACACTTAAAGGGTGTTCGCATCTTCTTTAGCAATTCCTTCAACGATCCAAGATAGCTCTCACTTTGTCATGAAAATTGAACAAATTCATTGCAGTTATTTAGAAGCATGTGTTCGAAGCCAATTGAAAATATTCCAACGATATACCGGTTGCCGCAGTGGCGGACACTTGGGGGGGGGCTAGGGGGTGCGGTCGCCCCCAATGTTGGCTAGAACAAACATCTTTTGTTCAAAAACAATAGAAATAAACAATTCTTTCAACTGAAACAATTGCTTCACCCCCCCCCCCAATATTTTGCAAAGTGTCCGCCACTGGGTTGCACCAAAATGCTATCCGCTTTTGACATGCCGCGATACATTTTACGATGGACTGATTTGGAAAATATATGCAGCAATCTGTGGATGAAATCCAGAATTAGATCGAGGGTTTTGCAGATCTTATAGTCATTTGTTTCTTGAGCCACAAGCGAGTTTCTCAAAATTTTTGTGCTCGAAGACAATGACAACAAACCGATTTTAATTAACTGAGTAATGAGCCACTTTATAGCTGGTCAGTGATCGAAACAACCTGAAACAAGATCTCCTGCAGGTTTACGGTTAAGGTGGATTTGTATTTAAGGTGACTAAATGTTGAGATATTTTTGAATTCACGGTCGAGCGATAAGGTGGATTACTACTTAGTATAATAATTTCAAAACACACGAAAACAGTAGGTATGGTGGCTTGCTACTGATAAAAATTTCACACTATTATACCCACTTGGTGTCCTATCGCTCATTCTCACATCACACTGTGCATATATGTTGGTTTGGTCACACCTTTCCAGGCTTTTGGCCATTTTAAATTGTTATTAAGTTGATACAGCATGTTATATGTCATTGAAGCATGTCTTATGAAATAAGTACGAAGAACTATGAAACCAGGTTGAGGTTAGATTAGAAATAAACGCTACTTTACACTCAATCTAACAATCAACCTAATCCTAACGTGATTGCGATGTTTGATGTATTTGCTAATTGGTTTATTGATAAAGTAAAATGTTTATTATCTCTCTGTCACATAATTTCACAAAAATGATATCTTTTTGTGACATTTTTGACCATTAATTGACCCTGATCATGTCAATTTGATTTATCTTCCAGCCTCAACGCATTCTTCTATTTCATTTAACAAGCAGTTGCAAACTGGATCAAAAATATCTGTGAACACAGACATACGATTTGACGTTGAGTTTTGTGTCATGAAAATTCAATGTGCAGTGAAGCTATAAGGCTACTTGCACGTTGTGGCGTTTTAGTGTTAATTCAATTTCTTGTGGAAGCTGTAAACTCACGAAATAGTCCCAGTTATCGCAACAGCAACAACGACAACAACAACAACATTTTTGCATCAGGCTGTCAATAGCGACAACTACAAACTTGTAATCAGTGTATAAAAGCTGTACCTACTTATATTTGAAGAAGTACTGTCACCCAGGGTCCTTCGTGTGCACGCTGCCATTTTAAACTGTCCTAAAATCATGTTTGGCCTAAGCGGAGAAAATGCATCCACACTGCAGTTCACCTGCCCTTTGAATAGATAAACAAACGGCAGAAAAACGACTTGATTTAAACATCTTATTTCTGCCGCGTTTAAATAATCAATTCCAGGCCATGTCCACGGTTCTACGTGTGATCGGCCATTGCGCTTGTGCATTTTGAAAAGTGGCACCTTTAACCATTTTAATTCCTATCCAGTTTGATTCGACACGGCAAAAAAGATGTTTAAACTGGGCCTTAACTCAACTCAAGCTACCTACTGTAAACATTATGCTGCTTGAAACACAATGATCGATTGTTTCTTTGAAACACCACTGATACCGTTTATGGTGAGAAATCTATTGCGTTAGGATTATCTTGCTTGTTTGGTAAACAACTAAAAATAGAAGCAACATCTTTGGGTAAAGAGTTCATTTTTGAGAACCGTTCACAGTTGCCTCCCGACCACAGTTTTCCTTTTGTTTCGCCTTAGAAATTTGCAACGCTCCTGGAATTTGTTGCATCAAGTAATTTTATTTGTCAAGCTTACTTTCCCGAAATCTTGAAGTCTATTCGTAGATGGTTAATGCACTTCATGGTCTAGATGTAGTCTGGTCGTTGACATAGAAATGCGGTCGTTTAGAAGGTAGTCAGGGAGCTCATTTCCACATGTCTTTTGTGTTCGTTCAACTCTTTGTGTTATACTAAATGTGTGTACACCGTTCCGTTACTGCACGAGGAGGAAATTTTCCCTTGATTTCGAAAGGAGTTNGTAAAGAGTTCATTTTTGAGAACCGTTCACAGTTGCCTCCCGACCACAGTTTTCCTTTTGTTTCGCCTTAGAAATTTGCAATGCTCCTGGAATTTGCTGCATCAAGTAATTTTATTTGTCAAGCTTACTTTCCCGAAAACTTGAAGTCTATTCGTAGATGGTCAATGCACTTCATGGTCTAGATGTAGTCTGGTCGTTGACATAGAAATGCGGTCGTTTAGAAGGTAGTCAGGGAGCTCATTTCCACATGTCTTTTGCGTTCGTTCAACTCTTTGTGTTATACTAAATGTGTGTACACCGTTCCGTTACTGCACGAGGAGGAAATTTTCCCTTGATTTCGAAAGGAGTTCCGAATTTTCCGTTCTTGGCTAGAAATGGAATTTTCGGACCAGGCAGAACTTTAGACAAAGGTTGCTCAGCTGTAACTTTGTATTCAATTCCAGAGCGACATTTTGTCTGGCATGCAATAGAAATCCCACCCGCTCGGAAAATTCGACGGACTGGAAATCAGCCTTTACTCAACTCGTGACGGAACGGTGTATACATACTAAATGTGGATACACCGTTCCCGTTACTTTCCCTTTACGTCGAGAATAATTGTAAAATTTCCGTTGCTAGCTCGAAATTTTACTGACCCTGTGACGGGAATGTTGTGTACTAAATGTGTATCCACCGTTCCCGTTACTGTATCAGAAGCAAATTTTCCCTTGACGTCGAAAAAAGTTGCACATTTTTCGTTATTGGCTCGAAATCTTATTAACACTGTGACGGGAATGGTGTGCATTAAATGTGCAACATAATGGTTTCATATGTTGTTTGACTGTCGAATTCGCTTTGATCTGAAAGGAGATTATATCGTTGCAAAGTTGGTTATGGTTTTTTTTTGCGGAAATTCATGTTTATTTTAACCAGAAAGGAAATCCTCAACGAAGTTTAAGATATAAAGCGCCGAAGTTTTTAAAGCTTTAAAAAGGTACTCTGAGTTCAGATTAACACTTTGTTTATATTATGTCAATTCGGATCAGATTTTTATCTCCTTTGATAAAAAGTTGCGTCTCTTGCCGTATTTGTCGGTTTTCGCAACAATTAATGCTAACTTTTAGTGACATTAAAGCAAGAACATTTAAATCTTGTTTAAAGTGTAAATATATTTACAAATTATTCATTTAGAACGCCGAACGCCACTCCTTATGAGAAAAGAGGGCAGAGAAGACAGCCTTTGATGTTACACATTAGGAGCACAAAATCTTGATTCTTCTCTTTCAAAAGTTTTGTTTTGCAGATTCAAAGACAAAAGTTTTGGCCTTATCATGTTGTCAGTTGACAAAATGTTGTCCAAAATCTCAGGAGTATAAGAACAGTTAGAAATCGATTTCACTTTATATTTTTCTTATTGTTAAGATTCTACTTTCCTCTTCTTTACAATCAATTTATTTTATTTAAGACTACTGTTCTGCTGAAAAATGATGGAGAATTTCAGATGTTTTTGCAAGTTTCGCAAGAGAAGGTTTTAAGAATCTTTTTCCTAATCTTGAGAGGTAACGTCTGATAATATCGGAACATAGGTTTAAATATTTTTCAATTCTTGGCTTCCCAAAATGCCTTCAGACTGTTCACAGGATGAATCACTGTGAATTTACTCACCTTTACAACCGAGATCATATTCTTGCTCATGTTATCCTATGATATTTTAGGGGATCTAACATTTATCGCTCGATTTTAGCATACTACTTTTCTCTAAAATAAACTAATTCGTGACTACAGTAGCAAGGACAGATTTGTAAGACAATAGCACGAGTTGCTTTTGTTGACACCTCAATTCAAAGCGATTAGCGATCACAGACAAAGGAAATTCTCTCAACCAGTAATTCAAAACAAACAAAGCCACACAAGTTTCTCTGAAACCCAGGTAGCTAGCTCGCTCCCTGCTCATTCCAGAAATTATTTTTAAGGGCAAACATGAGCATAGATCGAAAGAAGAAGGATGTCTGTACACATCTGCCGTGGGCATTTAATTTGTTTGGTTCAAAAGCCGTTTAGGAGGCGATTCAATTCTCTTGTTTTTTTGGGTGTTATCAAAACATTTACTGCTCAGCTCCTGGACCAAAGAAATAAATTGCCCGCGGTAGATGTGTAGATATATCCTCCTTCTTTCGATCTATGCTCATGTTTGCCCTTAAAAACAGTTTCTGGAATGCACAACGAGGGACCTAGCTACCTGGGTTTCAAAGAAACTTTTGCGGCTTTGTTTGTTTTGAATTGCTGGTTGAGAGAATTTCCTTTGTCTGCAATCGCTAATCGCTTTGAATTCAGGTGTCAACAAAAGCAACTCATGCTATTGTATTACAAAATCTGCCCTTGTTGACTACAGTTTGTTTATTTAGATCGAATAATTGGATATTGTTCTCCAAAATACTATCATCCTCGTCGCCTCCCCATAGTTACTCCAAGCAATTTTGAGTGATTCACTTATAATCTTGTGAAGCGTCCAGCCATTTCTCTTTTCATTATTATTATCCACAAATCAATGCGAGATCACGCCAAATCCTTCTATTCTCATGGCAATTGAGCTTCGAAAATCGAAAATTGAAAGATCAATGTCATTGGAATCCTTCGGAGTCGTGCGATGACGTTGTTGTTTCGATTTCGTTTGAAGGATGCCTTTATTCGCCTGCGATGCTTTGCTAGACCCTGCTATGCGTTCGTCGCCAGAATTTAGATGCTAGTCCGAAAGCCGATCATCATTTCAGGAGGGCGAAGCATTTATTTCAAAAATTTGAAAATTTCCCACAAAGATTTGATTTGAATTCATTGCTATTCCTCTGAAAGTTTAAAGTGTTAAAAACGTACTTTAAGGGCGAGTGATATCTTCTTCAGGGGACTTCTCCAGGGAACTATTTCAAGGGTACGGTCATGAAAATGGCGACAAACAAGGCTAACCGAGAGATGGAATGTGGAAGGCATGCAGGTTGAAACAGACCCTTCAACTTTTAAAAGAACTTGGCTCATAGATTTGAGACTCAAAACATTCAAAATTTCATGGAAAGAAAACTCAATGCCAAAAATTTCGCAATCAGATTCATTTTGATGGGACCTACCCCCTTGAGTTATTTAAATATCGTCCCAACCCCCTGTAGTTAAGTCGTCATTTCCTCAATTTGAAGGCAGAAACACCGCAATACGACGAAAAAAACAACAGCAAATGAATGTGAATTATGAGTCTATGAGTCTGTACGCAGCATTTCCTAGCCTGCGTACAGACTTTACTATTTCCCCGTTTCCTAGAAACATCATTCTTGATTTGATAAACGCTTTTCCTTTAGGTTTTTAACGCAGTTTCAAGCTTATAACAACAAGCAAGACTCAATTCTCCAATTCTACACAATTTTCCATTGCCTGACATGACGATTGAAGAAAACAAATAGAAGTCCCAAAGCTAATCAAATGTCGTTGTTATTAACTTTATCATTCTACTATCCGGAAAGCTGAAAATATTCTGAAAGCCAAGCCTGAAAAACATCCTTTCGAGAACAATTCTTCAAGTGGTAAGCATGTTTTGAAAACTTTCGCCAATGTCTTGGCAGATTCCTGAAACTGCTTATCAGAGAGCTACCAATGTATGAAAAATTGATAGCCCTTGTTTGGGCTAGGAGTTTCCCACAAATTATCGCCAAAAAGTTAGAGCTACTCGTTTGGGGTAATTTTTCATCAAAGGAGAGTTGCATAATAGCGTTAAATCAGTTATGTGCAAAACAAGCCTTGTTTTGAAAATCATTTACAAAAGAGCCTTTCTGTGAAATGAGGCTGTTCGGACCGAGGGGTGAATCACTCTGTAAAAATCTCGTACACCTTTGGCGAAAATCCTTTTGTTTTCAAGAAAAATCTGTAAAGAATCCCTAAAAATCCTATTGTTTAAAAAAATCTCGTACGCCTTTTCGGAAGAGTGATGCACCCCTCGGTTCGGACGTTTCAAGTTCAGGCTGTCCAATCTTCTTCGTTTCGAAAAACCGCTTTTGCATTTGAAGAAATCTGCTTTACTATCTTTTAGCTGTTATGAGCATGGTCACAATGGCTTGTTGCTTTGCATTTTGCTTTTAACAGGAAAGTCCTTTTGCAGAACGTCCGCAAAAGTTAGAATGCTTCAAGTAATTAAACTTCGAAAGAATATCGCTATCAAATTCTCTAGCGATTCCACTTGTTTGGAATTTATGGACCGAACATCATTTATGGCTCAGGTTGACACCAAAGTGAGAAACCTTACTAGCAAGGTGATTTGTCTGTTTGTTACCCCCCTCCCCCCTTTCGGGTATAATAACCTTTACCACAACTTGCAACGAACTAGAAAATTGATTACCCAAGCTTGTTCTCGTCCATTGCCAACCCCATATTGTTAATAGACGGTCTGTCGCATAGTATAGCAAGAGCTATGTTGATGTCGTCTAAACATTTGTCATTTTTGCTTTTGCAAATGCCAGGAAAAAATTAGAACTTGCAAGTATCTAGCAAACTACGGCAAAGATAGCATCTGAGAACATATTCCCATGATCCTTGTTTCCCCATGATCCTAAGCATTTGATTGGTCGATTTACTTCAGGGCGAAAAGGATCATGGGAAAGTACACGGCTTTGGCCATTGTTTTATTTCATAGGTCTCTAGCTTGAAACCATGCAAGCAGAACCTCCTTTTATCCCGGTACCCCCTTTTCCACTGTGTTGGTTTTTTCTATGGTTTTGAATGTGTTGTGGCGAAGTGATGTCATCCTCTGACATTGCAGCCAGATGAGTCAGGCGGACCGGGTTCGATCCCAGGTAGAGCCCCACTACTTGAGCGTGATAACAAGGGGTCGTGGACTCGATCAGGCCTATTCTACTTCTGCGATCCCGGCGCTTGGCTCTAAAACCGCAACTTCACTTTCACCTTCGCTGCCATTACGTAAATTGATTTTGGGTTCTCATTATCATATCCACTATCTTCGCTTTTTCCCAGCATATGAAATTTTCTAAGCCAATAAAATCTGGCAGCTGTTGACAGAAATTGAACCTAAAAATATGTTTTATTTCAATCGATAAAATCTATTTGTACCTGCTCGCTTCTTTTATCCTGTTAAACTTCGTTAAAATGTTGTTTATATAAAACAGTATTACAAAAAGAATGGTTTTGTAAGATAAGTGTAAGATTCGATTATTGTTATCTATTTTTAATTTAAACATATGGTGTATTGCAGGATCACGTACAGGGCTTTTCCACCGAGCTGATATGGGGCTGAGGATATAAAATCCTTTCACCTGCTAGAGTGCTTGCTTTGATGGTGAGGTGAAGGTGAAGGTGAAGTTGCGGTTTTTAGCGCCAAGCACTGGGATCGCAGAAGTATAGAATAGACCTAATCGAGTCCGCGACCCCTTGTCATGACGCTCAAGTGATGGGGCTCTGCCTGGGATCGAACCCTGTCCGCCTGATTGTTCTGGCTACAAAGTCAGTGGATTATACCACTGCGCCACAACACGCTTTGTCTTTCAAACTCTTCTTGACAAAGGCCCCCTTGCATACCGTAGCTCCACAGTCCCTAGAATTTGGATATGAAGAACACGAGGAGGGAGGGCGGAGGGATGGAAATTCTTGCTGTGTACAAGCGAAGCGAAAAGGGGAAGGCAAACCCGAACGCTATGCTGTCGCATTCAAAATGGGAAGGGCTAAAAACAATCGAAATTGCCAACGCACTCTATTGAGACGGCCCTTCCCAGTTCCAGGTCAGCTGGCAGGACGAAGATCGTTGGAAATCCACCGTGACTCGATGACATTCCAGGTTGTATTACTTCATGTCTGCTTCCCGTTAGAGATGACGTAATCAGCACGTTCAGCCCGATAATGTTGAACAGAAAAGCACATTTTTTAAGGTTTTTTAAGTCGAGTTGTGCGGTTTCACGATCATGTGGTAGCGAGGCTCTGAAGTAAGACCTTAAAACAGTTACAATGTCATATCAAACGAGATTAAACTAAGAACCTTGTTTTCTTTCTTTTGCTAGGATCATAAGCAGCTGACACAGTCGGTGGACGTTTAGCAACAAAGAACTGTTTTCACAAGAAGAAAATTATTTTATCCTTGGATTGAGAAGAGTTTGCAACTCGTATATTGCAAAATTTGGATTATTGGGTTGTTGGTTTGCTCTTCAAAGGGCAGTTAACGTGGAACAAACGTGGAACAAAGTAACCAGTTCTTGGCCTTTTAACAACAAAGAACAGTTTTCAAAAGAAGCAAATTATTTTATGGTTAGATTGAGAAGAGTTTGCAGATCGTAGATTACAACCTTTCGATTGCTTTGATATCGATCTTCCAAAAGGGAAAAGTTAACGTGGCATGGGCTCATGGAAACCCTGGCCCTTTGATTGCAACAAGAACAGTTTTCGCGAGTAGGAAATTTATTTTATCGTGACACTGAGAGGAGATTGCAGCTTGTTCGTTGAAATATTTTGATCATTGTGGTGTCAATATTATCAGCAAAGAGGCACTGAAGGTGCATAGACAGGAGAAGCATACAAGGCTACTGGAACCGAGGATTTCCATAGGAAATTGTAAGTTCAATTCTTTAATTTTATTCAACCTTTTCAAGTAAATGAAGGCAGCTTTGCATTTTTATATACGTTTTTACGAGAAGCTGATATTGTGCAACAACTTTGTCAAACTTGATATGTGAAGATCTTTGTTTGACTTCCCTGTTCGCAGATCTATGAAATGGTTTCGTTCGCTCATACATACAAGCATTACTGGTGAATTGTACGAGGAACTCCTGCTATATATTAAAGCAATTGTCAGTGTGTAACGTGCAAAATGACATCATCTTCCTTCAAACCAGGACAATTTAAAGTTGAGAAAGTCACATGACCTCTTTCAAGATAGGTGATGGTCATAGTATTTAGAATGACCGACAGCGGTGCCAACGTTTCAATCGATTTTCCCTATAAACTATATGTAAAGTTGAGACTAAAGTTCTTGGGTGTGCCAAAGCGTATACCTGTTGGAAAATCACCAAAGTTTGATCACATGGCAAGTAGATCAAAGACCAAATCTCTTTTCCAGGTAGTATAGCCGATCTTGTGGTCAGTTTAAAATAAGCAAATTTAGCTTTTTTATGGCTGCCTGGTTTTGAAACATACTGCAAAAAGCACTGATGATTACCAGATTTATTTCTTTTTGTATGATAAGGGAGCAGTCATAAATAATTGCAGCGACCCGGGTGGAAGCAAATGAGGAGGGGTCTGAAAAATTTTAGGGTAAATTTATTGGGGTCTGAAACATTTAGAGGAATTTATGCTGGGGTCTGAAAATAAATGTGCTAAATTTTTGAATATCTTCGAAAAAAATTCAGTTTTGTAGATTTTAGCTTAACTATCTATTAAATTTCTCAAAAAAGTTAGACATCAATGTTTTTTGTCTGTTAAGTTCTTTCTTCTCTTCTTCAATTGAATTCTTCTTCGTTTGGTTTGATGCTTTTGTGACAGTCTGGTTCTTTTGAAGTCGTTTTGTGCTGTCAGGGGTCTGAAATTTTTTGGTCAAAATTAGATGGGGTCTGAAATTTTTCATGGCTAGAATGCAGGGGTCTACAATTTTTTGGGCAAATTTTCAAAATGCTTCCACCCCCCTCCCTGTCATTAAAAAGGACAGCTCCCTAAGCTCTAGTTTGGTCATGAATGTCATGAAAAAGCAAAATATCATTTTAGACTTACAGGATAATGAAAAGTTTCAAACTGATGGTTCTTAGGCGAAATTTACGATGTTGCTTGAAGAGTATAGCTCAGAATAAGGTTTTTCAAGTTGTCATTTTATACTCTTTGATTAACGAAAATATTTTATCATCTTTGAAATATTTTGGATCATTGATAAAAGAGAAGAAACTTTTCAAAAAAATATTTTTTATGATCGCTTTCATCATGGGTAAATGCTCATTACTCTTGAAGTAGATTGATCACTCATTGGTTCTTGAATACCAACAATGTGTACATCGTATGCTCAAGTTCACGAGTTGCCATGCAGCCTGTTTGGTGACAACCGGGAGGGAGCATTGGGTTTCTTTATTACATGTATGAAAGGTTTCATAATCGAGTTTTGGTGATCTTCTAAACGGGAATACTTTTTTGGGACACCCGGTAGATATAAACACAGCAATACCAAAAACATATAGGAAAACCCCACGCTTTCTTTCTCTTTAGGATTTAGATTTTTCGCAGCACAGTCTACTGATTAATATCGGGCATTCAAACTTCATAGGTTACTGCTTACATGCTTTCTATAAATGTTTTAGTGACTGGACTTAGTGGGCGCTGTTTGCAGGAGGAGGACACTGTTGTCAAAGCCTTTGAACAGTGATTAAACGTTTATTGGAAAGAGCAAGGGTCAAGTTTTGTAATTTCCTATTCTGGATTAAGATCGATCAAATACGTCAGATTTTACGGCTATGATATTTCATCCTCTCTTTTGTTAAAGAGCCATTATCACCCAGGGTCCTTTGCAGGCACACTACAATTTCAGACTGTCTGAAAAACAACTATGGCCTAAATGAAAGCTACAGATCCATGTGTCGATATCGTTAAATACAATAAACAATAAATTTTTTTAAATGAAAACTTGAACTTGAAATAAGCTAATTTTAGACATGCATATGCAGCTCTTGAGTTAGCTATTTATCTCCGTCAACTAGACAATCTAACTGTAGTCAAGTCTTCTAAAAAGTGGTAGATTCTAACATCTCAGTGAATACCCTCACCAACGACCCTGCGTTGCATAACATTACTGGTTTTGTGGCAAAAGTAACAGGTTTAATTCTACAGATATTGGATATGCAAACCGTAATAGTTTTACACAAAGCTTGGGTGTACTGGGCGGTTACATAGTCGATAGACTTAAAAGTGTTATGGTCCTGTAGTTACTNATTTTAGACATGCATATGCAGCTCTTGAGTTAGCTATTTATCTCCGTCAACTAGACAATCTAACTGTAGTCAAGTCTTCTAAAAAGTGGTAGATTCTAACATCTCAGTGAATACCCTCACCAACGACCCTGCGTTGCATAACATTACTGGTTTTGTGGCAAAAGTAACAGGTTTAATTCTACAGATATTGGATATGCAAACCGTAATAGTTTTACACAAAGCTTGGGTGTACTGGGCGGTTACATAGTCGATAGACTTAAAAGTGTTATGGTCCTGTAGTTACTTTAAATCGTAGCTTTTTGTAAAACACAACAATAGACCAAGGCTAAGCGGGTGCTGCGGGAGTGGGTTGCAATCTCAATGTAAGACAGTTTTTATTTATTGAAATCACCAACGAAGGAGTTGCGCAAAGGGGTCTTGGATCTAGAACTCCATTGCAATTGCAGGGCTCAACTTTGTCCAGGGCTCCGTAAGATTAGACTCGCTACATGACCCCCCCCCCAGTTATCGCAAAAACAACAATAAAAGGGGGGCTAGAATAACAGTGAGGGGATTGGAAAATTTTCAAAAATTGATAAGAGAGGGGGGGGGGATTATTCGGTACTCTAGAGTAAGTAATCAGTCCACGGTAAAATAGCTTACACAGCACTACACTACACAGCGGCTACACAGCATTACCGAACAAGGGCAGATTTTGTAACACAATGGCATGAGATTGAGATTATTTTGTTGACACCTGAATTCAAAGAGATTAGTGGTTGCAGACAAAGGAAATTCTCTCAACGATAAATTGAAGACAAAAAAAGCCGCAAAAGTTTCTCTGAAACCCAGGTAGCTAGCGCGCTGGTTGTGCATTCCAGAAATCGTTTTTAAGAGCAAACGCGAGCGTATATCGAAAGAAGAAGAACATATCTACGCATCTACGCATCTACGTTGGGCATTTTCTTTCTTTGGTTCAGAAGCTGAGCAGTAAGTGTTTCAATTACATCCAACAAAATAAGACAATTTAATCGCCTCCCAATCGGCTCTTGAATCAAATATATTAAATGCCCGTGGCAGATGTGTAGATATATCCTTCTTCTTTCGATCTATACTCACGTTTGCTCTTAAAAACAATTTCTGGAATGCACAACGAGCGAGCTAGCTACCTGGGTTTCAGAGAAACTTTTGCGTCTTTGCTTGTTTTGACTTAGTGGTTGAGAGAATTTCCTTTGTCTGCGATCGCTAATCGCTTTCAATTGTTGTGTCAATCCAAAATAACGCGTGCTATTGTCTTACCAAATCTGTCCTTGTTGTATTACCGAGAGTTCTAAAGGTAAGCGAAAAGATCAACCAAAAAGTAGCATTTTAAATCTACAGAGACTTTGAATTTTGCTACGTGAAAAGTTTTGTTTTGAAAGATCAACAAAACCACTTAGCCAATCGTCAGGATGGATATGTAGAACAAAAGATTCAGGTTTCCGAGGCGACAAAGCAATTTGCCTTTTATAAGAATAGATTTGACACCTCTGAGTGCACTCATTCAAATCAAAATAAACAAAAAATGCAAAACATTATGGCTGGCTGCTTTGGAAGTGTGAAATCTATTCTTGAGGCTAACAAATCGCTTTGTCTTGATCAGACATGCGTCCTTTGTTTGGCAAAATTCGCCCTTGTTAGCTAGGTGCAAAGAAGTGCAAAGAGACTGCTTGTAATTTCTTGTTGAAGAAAGTTTTCCAGATGTTTCACCTGTCTTTGTTTCTATCCCGCTGTGTCTCTGAGCGACTTCCAACCTCTGAAGTAGAAGAAATTGAAAATGTTCTTATTTGTTATGATAACAAACATGTTGGCAATGCTTCGTCATTACTAAGTATCTCAACCTTTTTTTCAAAAAGATTTCCAAGAACGTCCCCTCCTTTCAAAACCAGATGTATTTCTCCAGCTGAACGAATTTACACCTGCGTCCTTAGGAAACGAGATTTTTAGACATATTTTTTATAACAAACTGCTCACAAGAAACTCAACTTTCAGAGCACTAGAAACTTAAGATACTCCAGTGCTGGGAGAAATTCTTTAAGCAACTATTTATTTTAGTTAAAATAATCCTTAGCGTATTTTTACTTCATTTTCACTGGTTTCTCTTGTAATATTCCTCATAAAGTACTTTGAAACATTGGGAAGGGTTCAAAAATCTTTCTTTTGTAATCTTCATGAGAGCATATGAAGTAAACACGAAGATTCTTGTGGGAATCAGAAGTAACTCGTAAGAAAGTCTTAAGTGCCAAAATCCGATCATTTTTAAGAATCTTGGAGTACTGCCTCAAATTCTTGTAAAGTTCCTTGTAAAACATACGTGTTGGCTGCGAAATTGATAGTTTCTAGTACGATGCTTGGTTTTGCAGGGAATCCACCTCCAATTTTGGAAAGCATTGAAAAAATCATGATTTTCTTATTTGATTTGAACCCATGTCCTGACCCAACAGAGTTTCAGACGACCAAAAGACATGGCCTATGTTTATAGATTGCTGCATTCCGTGACTTGTTTTGATCCAACATTCTCTTAATGAGCATTAAAGTTGACAAGCAAAATTTAGGAATCACTGAAAATCCTTTTAATAAGACTCTTTTGGCTTACTTAATGTCGCCATCTTTAACAGTTTCGAAAAGTAGACAGATTTTTGGTCGAAGCTTTCTCTCAGTTAATAAATAATCTTAACAAAAATTTGACCTCGAATGAAACTGTTGCCTTGTTCGCGTCAACATGTCCGAATCTTTATCGCAAAACATTTGGAGATGAATTTAACTATCTAGATAGGCCGTAATCTTATAAACTAGCGTCTCCTAGCTTATTAAAAGAGAAAAGAAATTGTAATCAGCAATAAAATAGACTTCTGTGCTCATAAAGAATTATATGTTTGAGGAATAACGCAACGGTCATATTCGAACCGCAGTTTTATCCAATCAAACGCTGATGTTTATATCTGAAACTTTGTAGGGAACAACAAGCCATCATCGTATTATACCTTGTCTCTTGTTTATTTTCTTCTGAACAATATAAAGCTGTTATTTGTGTCGATGAAAGGGTTCCGCTTGCAACTGCAACTTACTGCAACTATCTCACACAGTATCGCCCCTCGGTATTTCCAAGGATCTGTTTTTTAGATGTTGCCGCCTGCAAGCAGTACAGAACATAGGTGCTCATTCTTTTCTGTTTCTGACAAATTGAAAATAACTAATAAACATAAATACTGTTACGTTCTTGGTGTAGGAAGACACAAGGTCATCTGGCCTCCATCAAGAACTGTACTTACTTTAAAAATCCACTTTCAACACACACAAAAGAAACAAAGAAGATGAAATGCAAACGGTAAAAGAATAGAAGGGGCTGGCAGTTCCATGCCAAACCCTGCAATGGGCCCAGCCCTTATATATCGTACAACATTTCACCAGTTGTTCATCATCGAATTGCAGCTAAGGTATAATGCCGACGAAGGTGCAGCACTTTTAGAAGCCTGTAAGCTTTTGCGGTCATTCAGGAAAACTGTAAGAACCAACATGTTTCCAATGTATATGTTGAAAATTGATATTCAAGTTGTAAAATCTTTTATTTTTCAGGGAAGGAGGAGTGAAAGGGGGTTTGGGTTTCAGAAATTACGATGCAACTGTTTGTTATTACAGTTGTTTCTCCAAGAATTTAGTCGGTAGGCTCAGACCTAAAAATGGCCGTCCTTTTTTGCTGAGTCGAAAATATATGTGCACTTTCTTCTTTGAATAAGGAAATATGTTTCTAGCACAACCAGTAGAATTTTCAAATTTTCGTTCCTTCCCATAGGGTAACACAGAATTGTTTACATTTTTTGCTACCCACAGTTCCTTATAAAATCTATTTATTTTCTTCAGATACCATTGAAAAGCAACCAAACCAAAAGAGACATTCTTAGGCCACAAGAGAGTTTGGAAGACCACAAAAATCTTCGAAGTTGTGAAAATAAAAGTGAAGAACAGCACATCCCACGGACTGTGAAGGGCATGGTATGTCATCTAGTTGCTTATTTTGCTTCATTGCCGCAGTTTACGTGCAACAAAATCTTATTCAATAACATTGCTTTGCCTGGCAATGATAAAAGATTTGAAATATTCGTTTTTGTTAAATATTTGGTAAAATATTTTCTAAACGTTCTTAATCTTTTGGAGGTTGGTTTGATGAATCTGAAAAGGTTATTTTGTGAATTTTCGCAGTTGAGCGATGTTTATAGTAAGTTTTCAACACTGTTCAGGTGACCGATTTTTTATTTTGAAGCATTTTCGTAGAAACTGCTTTCCTTTTTCTTGGCACAATGAACGCTTTACTGATATCAAAGGAGCTTAGTTTGAAACAGTGCGTTTCCCGCCAAAGGTCTACCAGGTGGGGTGGTTTTAAGAATATTTGTTCGAAAAATGCGTATTTCCACTTCACTTTGCTGAAAAACATTTATCAAACGTTCTTGATAAACAAGTTTTTTATGGAGTTTGCCCAGTATGTAAGAAATGATTTCGAGATTAATAGACAGACTTCAATTTGGCAGGAAGTTTTTAGCCTTTTACAGAAGCAGCAACCCGAAAAATCGTGATAAGATGTCGAGATCACCTGGGAACATTTCAAACTATCGAAAAATTTTGAATCAAGATTGTGTTGTTCTTTCAGCTTTCAGCACGATCAAGATATTTAGTCATCTGTCGCCTAACGGGGTTTCAAAATCTTGATCAACTGCCTACATTTGTCAATAATTTTAACTTCATTTAACTTTGATTTCATGAAGTAATTTTTGACTTAAAACTCGAGCTTTCTTCCTAAATTTTTTGCCATGAACAAGTTGATATCATCGTACGAGAACATCTTTTAGACAGAGTGACTAATGCAATGACATTTCCAGCTAGGCCCGGCCAAAAAACCTAGAGTGAAGCTCCTACTGGGGTCTGAACGCATGAGCTTAGTTTTTAAGTAAAATTAAGAGGCTTAAGATTTTATAGAAAAGGATAACATGGGTGATAATTAAGAATTTGTTGGAAACGATCTGAAACTCATGTCGTGAATTAACGAATCTTTGAGTGGCCAGATTTGTAGATTTTAAAAGATTAGGATTTGTTTCTTTGGTGTGTTTATCCTTAATCTTCTTTACGCGACTTGGAATCCTATTCATTACACATTCATTTGATAAAATCTATGTTCATGCTTTGATCCATGAACATTTTGCCGATGGGATGGCAAGGGTCTTCTCTCTTTGGCTCTACAGATCTGCGTTAACTTTCATGGGAACTTTATTTGTCATTGTAAGTGAACCTTTCTTTTTCTTATCTTCACTCAATTTATTCACTCAAATTATCTTCACTCAATCCGTTGCCTTTTTGATTTGTTTATTTGAGAAACTTGGTCAAGGTGTTTAGATGCGGAAGCTTAGGCCAATTCTTTTCAACCAGAGTATGAGTCCCTGTTGCTTCTTGTTTCGTCAAAATTTTTATTTACACCCTCGTACTAATTTTTGGCAGAGTCTTGGTTTGCTGATAAAAGTTGGTCTTTGATAGAGTCAGTTCAGTTCATTTCAGTTTGCTTTTGGCGAGTCACAATATTTTGGCGTTGTTTCAGAGTTGCATGGTTAAGGAGGCTGTTGTCTTAGCGAAGTAGATTCTTGTTGGCTACTTGATGGGGCATTCTGTTTATCCTCTCTATTAATCATTAAGAAATGCAGCCTATGTACTTGGAATTACAGCAGCACACAGATTCATAGACAATTTTAACCTTTGTGGGGGGAAGGCATGCTCTAGATATGAATGGATAGCAGAACTTTCTGATTGTTGTAAGAAAGGTTGACTGCATGGTTAAAGAGCCACTGTCACCCAGGGTCCTTTGCGGGCGCGCTTAAATTTTAGGCTGTCAGACAATTTTTTGCTGAACTCAACTGATAGAACGGTTTAACTAGAATGAAACTCTTCTATCTGTTTAACTACTGCACTGTGGAGCTATAGTTCGGCGCGCAAAGGACCCTGGGTGACGATGGCTCTTTAACACTACTGAAATTGCTCTTTTAAATGGCCTTTGTAGCTTTGTAATGACCCTCTTTTCATTGAAAGTTCTTGGTTCAGCCTAGATCAATGTAGCCTTTGCTTTATCTT
>REGL01000049.1:472515-483088 GCA_004194395.1 Aurelia aurita complex sp. Pacific
AACCCCCCCCCCCCCCTAGCTTACCGGGCCTCGTGGAATCATTTATATTATAGTCTATACGGAAACTGCAAAACCATCAGATATGATCATGCTGCAAAAAAGCCTTGAAGATTCGCTCTACTTTACAGAAAGACAATTATTACGTCAAACGTTCTCCAGAGATACGGATAAGAGAACAACTTTTGTAAAAGTCTGAAATCCACTACGGAATACTGCCTCCCCTTCAAGCGCGTTTGATAACAATGCCGTGCATAGATATATGTTTTGCAACAAGGCAATTAAACAAATGTGTTTGCTATCATTCATACATGTTCGAACCACTGAACTGGATTCAGAATTGCATTATGATGCTTGTGGTATTTCCAGGACGAATGTGCTTCTGATTATGGTCAAATTAATTGATAAGTTCAGTTTTTTAATAATTCTGTTTTTAATAAGTTCTGAAGTTTGGATGTTATGTATTTCGTTTCGATGGATAGATGGAAAACGCAAATATGGGTACGGATTTTGGCCGGCTTTTTGGTCAGATTTTGCTACCAATCGACGTGCTCCATTGAAATAGTTCAGGTGTGGGGTGTATGCAAAGGTGTATGCAAAGAGGCATAGCATGCTAGGAATAGATCTACCTTGCCAGTTCTTTACAAAACATTTGCTCAGTTTTACATTTAAACCTCTTGCTGATGCAATTACTGCTAACAATGATTTTTGCACATGCACCGGAAGACTTTGGAAGTCATGTGCTCTTTATGGAAGGCGCAACTTGAATTTCAGAGAATTGCCTATTTCAACGATAAAAAGTACCGAGAAAAGCCTTCTTGGATCTCTCGTATAGTTTCTTTTGGAACCCTTGGGTAGCACAAGCCCCTTGTCCCACCGGTCCTTCCCGTCCACCAGATGCAAGGCCTTGTGCACTCGAGAATGTAGCCTGCGTGCAGACGCAGAATGCGTAATTTAGCACCACGCCTACATTTACAAGAAACTAGGAATTTGGGCCAGTACTGGAAGTTTCTCAAAACTCTAGTTTCTGACGAAAAGAAGAGGGTCTTATTTCTTTGTCCTAACATGGAAGTTTCTTAAGAAATTCGATGGCACTCCAATTCACAGAGCTCTGTTCTTTCTATGACCACTCTGTAGAACGGTTGTCCCATAGTCTGATGGTTATTCCTCCGAATAACGGAATAACCTCCGCCTTACCTCATGTGTTTCCCTCTAATGAAACAATGTCACCCCTCCGCCTTACTGTGTTATCCCTCCGAATAACGGAATAACCTCCGCCTTACTGCATGTGTTTCCCTCTAATGACAAAATGTTACCTCTACGCCCTACTGTGTTTTATCCCTCCGAATAACGGAATATCCTCCGACCTACTGCATGTTATCTCTCCAACAACATAATGTGATTCCTCTATCGCACTATTTCAACCTCTATCTCAACCTTCGCCTTCTGAATATCCTCCAGACCACTGCACCGACGGGCTGATTACAACGAGCCTCGTAAACGTTCCTTAAAGCCTTTGACATTCAAATAGATGCAAATCTCTAGCGTGTCAAAGTGTGATTGAAATCATGCGATCAGCCACTCGGCTGTTCTGCCATTTGCTCTTTTTATTGTGCCACTTAAAACTAATGGAAAAATCAGAGCATATGTGTACTAGGATGACCTTTGTTTCGATTTAGTAATTGTGTTTGCTAAACTTGATGGAAATGCGGTTTGTTCCGGGCTCGTTTTCATGAAAATCTGCTTATTCTAATGGTCAAATATTGTGAAATTAAAAGGAACGAGTTCTGAAATATATTGAGTGTATTCAGTAGTTGATGTGGGTGACACATTGATCGTTGTTTTCGAGAACAATGACAAATCTGTGCCTTGTATCGGATGGGACATCGCACGCTGTATTTCTTGATTGTGCACCCTGTCCACTTCTAAATTGGGCCCTTTTTTACCCTTTTGGGGAGCCTATTAAACGCCTACATTCACGGACAATCATGTTGCTTATTTCAAAGCATTTAAAAAATAAGCAACAAATTAAGAAATTTGGAAACTTGTAGTATAAGGGAGTTGTCATGTTTAATGCTGGGCACAGGGGTGGAAGAATTTTTGGAGGGGTATTAAATTTTCTAGCCTAGGTTTAATGGGTTATCTAATTATTTTTGCCAATTCATGATGGGGTATCAAAGTTTTGAAGACATCCCCATCATAGATATAGTTATATATTAATTGCAAAATGTTACATTTTCCTATTGTGTGGTTTGTGCATGCAAAAGTTACTTGAAATCATATTGGTAAGTGTTCTTTGATTCTTCGACCTTTTCCAGTTTCCTTCCAGTTTCCTCTGGGTTACATTATTTGGCACTTTCAAGCTCTTGGTCCAACAAAACACCCTTTTCCTCAAATTTCTAAATCCTCTTATATGGAGCTTTGGAATAATATTGCAAAGTTTCCCTCAATCAAATCTTCCTTCATTACCACACTGTATATGGATGTATGACATGAGTAGCACTATTATTGGGGTATGAAATTTGCTCAGTATTNGTTACATTATTTGGCACTTTCAAGCTCTTGGTCCAACAAAACACCCTTTTCCTCAAATTTCTAAATCCTCTTATATGGAGCTTTGGAATAATATTGCAAAGTTTCCCTCAATCAAATCTTCCTTCATTACCACACTGTATATGGATGCATGACATGAGTAGCACTATTATTGGGGTATGAAATTTGCTCAGTATTTCGAAATGGGGTTTCAAATATTATTGAATTTAGTGAATGGGGTAAGAAAACTTTTCCATATGTGCCCAAAATTCTTCCACCCCTGCACCCAGCATTAAAAATGACAACTCCCTAATGGTCTGATCCAGATTTCTTATAAAATACAGGCTATTAATTGCTTGTAACGAGAGAGCATGCTCATCTTTGTAAGTCCTAATACCGGGTGCGCCAAAAATAAACTATGCACGTTTGGCAGGCCACAATGAATCGTACACTTGACCGATTTTGAAGATTTATGACTTAATCATCAGCAGAAAGCCTGAATTAGACACTGAGATTTTTTGCAAATTTTTTCACTCTCAGTTTTTAGAGCTAGAAGCGAGTTTCCTAAGATTTTAGTTTTCGAAAACATTGAAAACGATCAAAAGCATCAAGTTTTCTAAAGAATCGACATGAATAGACAGGGAGAGAACTTGTTCGTGGTGATTTGCGATTTAGAAATTGACCACTTGTAATCTGCTGTACGAGAGCTCGTAGTAAACCCCCAAATCCCCCTGAAAACGTTTTCTCTTCGTTCATTCATGTTGAATCTTTTGAAATTTGATCGAAGTTTTTTTTATCGTTTTCAATGTTTCGAAAACGAACATTTTAAGAAACTCGCTTCTAGCTCTAAAGACTGAAAACGGACAAATTTGCAAATAGTCCCAGAAACTAATTCAGGCTTTCTGCTAAAGATTAAGTCATACATCTTCACAATCGGTCCAGTGTACGATTTATGGTCGCCTGCCGAGCGTGCATAGTTTATTTTGGCGCACGCGCACCCGGTACTTGTTTATTTGGAACCTATTCAATTGGTCGCACCATCTATTGCTTTCACAGGAAGTCAATTACAACAGAACCAATTGATGATTGCACGCTGGTCAATGGTTAAATAGGCCCAATCATCTTACCTGCAAATTCAAGCTGTTCATAGTGAAGTGACCTGTAGCTTCCATTTATTAAAAAATGCTTCCTAATTTTGTTTAAAGATAATATTTTGTCAGGCAATGGGTTTAATATAACATCAAAAGTGACGACAATAATCAACAGCAACAGCAACATAAAGTTGACAGCTCCATAATGTATGACCTAAAAAGCAATGACTTTCAAAACAACAACAACAACAACAAAGTATTTAGCAACAACAGCAACATAATGCTGATATTTCCACACAGCAGAGAAAATATGGCTGTCTAAATAACGATAACGAGGCCAATGATAACAACAGCAACAACGACAGAAACTACAAAAATTCAACAACAGCAGCAAAAAAGATATTCCACGCGGAAGAGAGAGAGAGCATAACTCAAAACCCGCTGAAAAAATCTCGCTCTCGTTGCGATTTTAGGGTTCACTGACGTTAGCTCATCCTCGTTCTGCCTGAATCCCCGAAACNCTTGTTCGTGGTGATTTGCGATTTAGAAATTGACCACTTGTAATCTGCTGTACGAGAGCTCGTAGTAAACCCCCAAATCCCCCTGAAAACGTTTTCTCTTCGTTCATTCATGTTGAATCTTTTGAAATTTGATCGAAGTTTTTTTTATCGTTTTCAATGTTTCGAAAACGAACATTTTAAGAAACTCGCTTCTAGCTCTAAAGACTGAAAACGGACAAATTTGCAAATAGTCCCAGAAACTAATTCAGGCTTTCTGCTAAAGATTAAGTCATACATCTTCACAATCGGTCCAGTGTACGATTTATGGTCGCCTGCCGAGCGTGCATAGTTTATTTTGGCGCACGCGCACCCGGTACTTGTTTATTTGGAACCTATTCAATTGGTCGCACCATCTATTGCTTTCACAGGAAGTCAATTACAACAGAACCAATTGATGATTGCACGCTGGTCAATGGTTAAATAGGCCCAATCATCTTACCTGCAAATTCAAGCTGTTCATAGTGAAGTGACCTGTAGCTTCCATTTATTAAAAAATGCTTCCTAATTTTGTTTAAAGATAATATTTTGTCAGGCAATGGGTTTAATATAACATCAAAAGTGACGACAATAATCAACAGCAACAGCAACATAAAGTTGACAGCTCCATAATGTATGACCTAAAAAGCAATGACTTTCAAAACAACAACAACAACAACAAAGTATTTAGCAACAACAGCAACATAATGCTGATATTTCCACACAGCAGAGAAAATATGGCTGTCTAAATAACGATAACGAGGCCAATGATAACAACAGCAACAACGACAGAAACTACAAAAATTCAACAACAGCAGCAAAAAAGATATTCCACGCGGAAGAGAGAGAGAGCATAACTCAAAACCCGCTGAAAAAATCTCGCTCTCGTTGCGATTTTAGGGTTCACTGACGTTAGCTCATCCTCGTTCTGCCTGAATCCCCGAAACAATTTTTTGAATATTCAGTTTAGCTTTGCACCGACACATAGTTCAAGTTATGTTTCGTCTAGGCCTTCAATAAAAAAATCGGACCAATTTATCAATCAGAGTACCCGCGTATTGATCCATAAGACATATTAGTAGTTGAGCCGTTCACAGGCCAATTTATGACAGAAATTCATATGCTCCTATTTAATGGATCAGCAGTCAGGGGTAATACTACCATGCCAACTAATATAAGCACATTCCTTTCGGAAACACCGACGCGGGAAAGAAACTATTTCCAACTTTATGGCTGTGATAACGTAATAATTTTGTAATGCTTGCTTTCATAATACTCTGTTTGAGTGGAATTTGCTTCGGAAAAGATCAAAACTTCATTACAAAATGGCCGACAACAAAGCGATGGTGCGTGCAAAACATGTTGGTTGCAAAGGTCCCTCTAAGAGTCTCTGCTTTAATACTGTTTCAATGAACAAGAGCAGGGAGTTATTTATAGTGGAGTTGAATTGAGGGAAGAACACTCGCTAAGAACCTGTGATATTAGTCAAGCACAGATCTTTGTTTCTGTCTTGAAGGTGAAGTAGCTTCATTTCATAAGCCTCACAATACAATGGTACCATAGTTTTGATGGGGGAAACAACGTTTGCTCTGCATTGTAGCAAAATGATTAACAATGTTGCCTTCAAGATGCATGCCATTTATCCATCGTTTATAAACCGAGTTACATCATATAACAACCCTTTGTGCAACAGTTCTATTCCCTTCTTAGTTAAGAACTTAGTTTTTAGTCTCTAAATCTAAAGCTATTATTTGTTACAGTCGTTTGTACGTGAAATTCCCTTGAAATAGGATCAACCTTTGTGAAGGCCTATATCTTAGCTACTGAGCTGCGCATTCAAGCATATATTTTGATATGGCTTACGTGCTTTAATATACCTTGATCAGCTCCACAATCTAGACACTATGCTAGCTCATCTCCGATATACTTAGACCACAAGCAAATCAAAGGAGTGATTTTTTGAAGGAGTTGTTGTTAGCTTAACTAAGTCTTTGGATTCTAGACGTTTTCAATCGTAGGATTTCACTTCCTTTTCAGTGTTGGCACGTCTGAGGATATCAGGGGATTCCGTTAAAGATGGCGACAAGTGGCATTTTACCAAGATGCATTGCGTTTGATTACAGAACTTCAGTATAATCATCTGTCAGTTTCATTTTAAAACGCAATACATCTTGGTAAAATGCCCCTCGATGCTATCTTTTGCGGGATCCTATTGACGTCACACCGTGGAGCATTCTTGGTGTATTATTTGTGGTCTATCGTGCCCATAAATATTGCTTAGATATCGCGAATTCTAAACGTTATTGAACATGTTAGCTGTTCAACTAGATATTGCAAAATATCATTGGTTATATATTCAGGGAGCAGTAGCCTTTCAAACCCCGGGCCTTTTTTTACTCACCAGGTACGCATGCTACGTCTAAAATTTTGCTTAAAACCTGCCAGTTCTTGCCTTGGTCATAAGTACCATTAACTTGCACTGTCTATGCCTGGCTTTACTTCTGCTCTAGCCTTTCTGTAAACAAGTCTGTCAATATGTGTTTTGTCGCTAAAGTTATTCCGCTTAGGATGGTTCATTAAATAGCAGTTTTCTCGAGGAAAAGCTCATCTACAGAAGTTCTGAGAAGCGCAGACCGCGTAGGTCGTCTTTTTACGTCCCCTCATGTTTACAGAGCAAAGCTGACAGAAAATCCTGATAGAAAAGTTAAGAAAGAAAGATAAATTTATGAAATTCTGAGAATCAAAACGTCTTTGGGTTGAATAAACATTTACTTAAGAGTGAGATTGAATGCATTTTGTAATGTTTTTTAAAGGATAAATAAAGTCAAAATGCTTTATCTCCAAAACCTTATTTGAGATTTAAACAAAAATTTCCCTTTAATCCACTGTTGATATTTAATCACAAAAAATGGATAAAGACCAGAATATCCTAGCTTATAAGAATAATCGTAATGTTTTTCCATTTACCTTTTTACGTAATTAAGAATTTCTTTTAAACCTAATACGATCAGGGTTGCTTTTTGCTGCCGAAAACGCCGTTCGTTCAATTATGGGGCGTTTCCATACTGATTGGTGGTGTGGCCAGAAGCAATGTTTCGAATCTTGTGGGGTCTACCCGTGTGGCTTCGAATCTCGTCGTCGGAACTACAAAACACAAGAGAGCAGCCAATTCAGCTGTTAAACCTTTCGAGGTCGGTAAATGAGTACTTAGAGGTAACTCTCAGGGTACAAGCCGCAGTGCCGCAGGCCCACATCAGCTGTATAGCTTGCAGAAATATAATCTGCGCTAGCAAATATAGGTTGCTTGCTTGCTTGCTTGATTGATTGCTTGATTGATTGATTGATTGATTGATTGCTTGATTGCTACATTTTCCCATTACTGGATTTTCTTAATTTTTTTCACAACCTGATGATTGTGTTCATTAGAAGTGGTTTTCTGAGAAACGGAAAATACCTATGGTGTCTCTGATTATGTGTATACTGGCTACACAATCTCTGTATGCTCTTTAGAACAAAGCAAAACGCTGTGCGCAAAGTGCCAAATACGAATGTCGCCTATCTTCCTTAGAACTGCTGATTTGTCGCTAATTGAGCTGACCATCAGCAACAACAACAACAGCAAAATTGAGGGACTAGTGTAGCTAGTCTAGATGATGTATCCGATGTTTCGAAATGTGTCTGCTTTCCTGTACCTTTCAAGTATAATATTGATTTTGTTAATTCTTTCTCTTCCAGATCATGAAAGACCTTCGACGCCATCCTTATATCGTGTCACTATGTAACGTCATTAGGCAGCGTGATTCGACGATATTGATGTTAGAGTATGTTCCCGGGACGTCATTTCTACATGGCATTGCTGGATGGTCAAATTTCACAGAATCGGATGCTCAAGTAACTATGAAACAACTATTTCAGGCGATTGGATATTGTCATCGACATCGTATTGTGCACAGAGTATGTTTTGTTTTTATTCCTTTTCGTCTGAAATGGTCTGAAGTGTCCATAATGTTCCTAATTTTGCTCAGAACTGAGGTTAGATTGATAACCACCACCTTCGCATAAACATAGGATTTGAAGGAAGCAGAAGGGGCATATGCCTCTCGGAAGTTTTTCAAAAGTGCTCTATTTTAACCTCAAAGTGGCTTTCTGTTCAGCTTTTGATGGTTGAACATGATGTTATTTTTCTGAAAAGTTTCGCCCTTCTGAGAGCTGTGCGCTTCTGTGAGAAATGAATTCAACGTCCCTGTTGCCTCGGCACGTTTGCATTTTTCATTTCTTTGTCATCCTCATCCATCATCTAGAAATCTAGCAACCTAATCAAATGGGTTAACTTCTGATGACGGAAAAACAGAGATCCATACACTATGCAATTGAGTTTCTATAAATCGTTATTAGATTTTGGATGGGAGAGCTACAACTGCATAGGAAGCATTCAGAAGACTTTCTGTTGACTTCAAAATTTCATCGATCAATCGTAGGCTCTTCTCTTTAAATTTATCACTTTCATTATTTTCAATTCATATGTGACTGACGGTAGAAACAAAGGCCAGGACTGTACACAGCATAGGGATAGCAGCAGCAGTTTTCTGGAGGCCGCAAACCAGAACAACAGAATTCACAGTAACTTTGACCAGATTTGAGAAGATTTTTCCCTCTTTGCCCCCTAGATATTTTGAACTGTGTACGGCCATGACTGAGGCAAAACCGTACATTGAATAAGGACTTGCAAAATCGAACAGTCTTTCCAGCTGTAATATTGTAAAAAAGATAGAAATCTAAAGAGCCAGACGTTTCATCTTAATACTCATTTTCATTTTTCAGGATTTATCACCTTTAAATATTCTTTGGGTACAAAGACCAACACCTACAAATCCAGATGTCGCTCCTTGGTTGAAGATTATTGACTTTAATTTGGCACGAAGAATATCTGGTAAGTTGCATTCTTTGCATCTCATCTCCAATAGTTCCACATAAGTCATAAACCTAGATGATCAGATTTTGAGAGGGCCCAAAAATTTCGCCTAATTGCTGTAAATAGACAAGGGAAATGAATTTTAAATTGATTTTAAATTGAAACTGTTTCCCCCCAAGTGTAACAGGACATTTAGATGCAAAACGTTGGATCAATGTTTCTTGTGCCATTGTTAAGAAACATAGTATTTAACAAAAATTGCTTGAAAGAAAAAAATGCCTCTGGTTGCGGGTAGTGCAATGGTACAAAGATAAACCGGTAAATAACGTAAAATATAAGCACTTCTATATGAAATGAATTAAACAGAACTGTGCTTA
Source organism: Aurelia aurita complex sp. Pacific (assembly GCA_004194395.1). Classification (NCBI taxonomy): domain Eukaryota; kingdom Metazoa; phylum Cnidaria; class Scyphozoa; order Semaeostomeae; family Ulmaridae; genus Aurelia; species Aurelia aurita complex sp. Pacific. The sequence goes on from REGL01000049.1 coordinate 481,961, forward strand.
ATAGACCGTTTAGCTATTCTACAAAAGAACCTTGATCGAGCCATATTTTATACATTTTTATAGGTTCGATCGAATGGCGTTAGGCTTCTATCACTATTGTGCACATTCGAAAATTCTGCAAAATGTATCAAGATATCGTTCGATTCAGATTCTTTTTCAGAATAGCTAAAAGGTCCATTCAATTCCTATCAAAGTGTCGTGTTTATTTTATTTACTTGTTTATCATTGCTTAAAAGACACTGAAAGAAGATAGGACGAATTCCATCTCAGCCAAAATCGTCACTTCATACAAATTAGTGCAATTATTAACAAAAACTTTCTGGGAGCTGAGATAGGGTCCCTGGGCTAAGCTAAAAAGAGTTCAAATTGTTCAAAATAGAAATTTCCTTTGACACTGTTCTGATTTTACTAACTGATTATTTTCAGATGGTAAAAATGTGGTGGAATGTGATCCTCTTGGCACAGATATGTTCATGTCACCTGAATCGCTTCAAGACAAATCTCAAATAGGATTACGACATGATATTTGGTCGTTAGGTGTCATTCTATTTTTCTGTTTGGTAAGTTTCCTTATGTTTTTCTTTCATTTGACCAAGTGATGATGATATTTTCAGAATTAGAGTGTTTTTCTTCTTTTTCAAGAATTTAAGAAAAATTTTCAAAAATACTTAAAACCATCATAATTTCAAACTGTTTAACGGAACTTGAAATAATTTCAAAGAAAACCATTTTTCGTCATTTTGACTGGTTGATTGGATATTCTTTAAAAGATAATCTAAAGCAATAGTCTGTCTCAAGTTAGATGTCATTGGAAAATGCCCACGAATAACAATATAACAATGCATGAGTAACTTTGCGTCATCAAAATCAGCATAGGTTCCAAATCTTTAAAAAGGCTGGTGTAAAATTCCGTGACCTATTTCTTTGAACTGAATGACTTCAAAGAAACTTTAGCTAGTTCTCTATAATTCTATCGTTGGAATTTTCTGAAATCTGCAATATTTTCAGAATTAGAGTGTTTTTCTTCTTTTTCAAGAATTTAAGAAAAATTTTCAAAAATACTTAAAACCATCATAATTTCTAAACTGTTTGACGGAACTTGAAATAATTTCAAAGAAAACCATAGTT
>REGL01000049.1:484449-498200 GCA_004194395.1 Aurelia aurita complex sp. Pacific
CTCGCTTAGAACAACAGAAAAAATACAACTTCTCATGGGTGAAAGATATCGCCTGCACATTTATTGCCATGGGATTGAAAATCTTTAGTATCTGTTTGAGAATCTATGTCTTATAACTCCTGAGAGGGGTGAAACGCCCGTGCGTAATGTTTTGTGTGAGAAGAGTCCTAACGATTTGATCAAGTGTTTTAGGCCCTTTTTCAGTCATTTTGCAACCATGAAATTTTTGTAAAGTTGAATTTACCTATATTTGCAGTGCTCTTAAGGAGACGAGAAAAATCGCAAAAATACTTTCATCTTTTGGGTTTTAACTAGATTTTGAATCATTCAACTCCTTGATGTACTTGTGGTGCTACGAATTCTCGAAAGTGAGAACTTTTTTCTGGCTCACCCGGTATGTTTCTCTCTTGTCAAAACTAAGTCCAAGATTCCAATTTTAACTAATTAGAAAATCGATTTTAATAACAGTTGTTGATATTGCATCTCTTTAACATTTTGAAGCCCAGCACGTACAAGTAACATCGAAAGATGATTGGTAAGGAAAGAATAGTGTAACGGTTCCATTTTCCATTTTCGTTTTCAGTTAACGGTAAAGCCATCAAAGAGGATCACAGCAGTAGATGCATTAAAACATCCATGGTTTAGAAAACGTGTTTATGATGAAAAGAAGTCATCTTCAGAGCTTAGTTTAATACAATCAAGAATATTAGTGTACTTAGACAGAACAAGACCATCAAATAGGTAAGTTGATTCAAATTTCATGCCAGGTGGTAGATCAGAAAACGGTTTGAAATTTTGTGTCCTGAATCTCTAAACTGATCTAATTTGGTAATTTTTTTCGTGATCTTAAGACACACACATTCATCTAACGACTAAACTACACTATAGTCTGTCTCAAATTAGATGTCCCCTGTAAACAGGCCATGAAAGCTCATCTGACCATGTGACCGGGCGATTGCAGGAAATTTGCCATTCATAACATCCTGCAGGAAATTTTTTGAAATATATCTAGCTCAAGCAGAAGTACCCTCTCTAGTTGTATCTCATGTACAATTCATTTCATATTGTATATATTAACAAAACAAATTATGAGATCATTAAATAGCTTGATAGTCCCTGTTGCCTTCATGCCCAACTCATTTTAGTTTCTTGGATTAAGTTCCAATTTCATCTGCATGTAATATTTCAGATCTGATATGGACAATATATCACTGACTGTATACCAACAAATATCAGTGGCTTTACGTCTAAGTGTATTAGTGGTTATGTTTTGAAAGGTGAGGAGTGCAAGGAAAAGCCTGCTTCCCATTGTAGGAGCATAGTTCCATTTTGTTCATGCAGGAAATTTAAGTATGAGTTTTGACCGGTTGTGTGAAGGAAAAAACGTTTATACTGTGCCTGTTAATTGTGTAGTTAACATACGAACTGACCTTTGAAAATTCGTTGGACGAAGTCGGTCATTTTGTTCTCATGCAATTCTCTCTCAGGTATAAAAATTTATTCCAATCATTCAAGTGCTCCGGGATTGCTTTTTTATGGAGCTCTTTTCATTTTACTCTTCCCCTTCAAGATATTGATAAACTTCTCAAAACTGACACTTGGGATTATCTTTCTTTCAGAGAAATAAAGAAACAAATTAACAAAATGGTTTTTCCATTGCCTTCAGCACGAAAAGCATACGTTCCTGATAAAGAACTCGAGACACTTGCATTACAAATTAGAGAAAATAACAATGCATGAATACAGATGGGGAATTTATATCGAACTGAGAAGAGAGGCCTCCTTGGGCTTTTATGTTGTTGTTGTGGTGATGTGAATTGACTGTGATGGTCTTCTGGTACTTGACGTATTTGCGGATAGGGATGTGCCCCCTCCCCCAAGGAATAAGATACCAACCCTTGTTTGTACCAAATTCTGAAAATTGACACCTAAATCAATTGTTATGCCAATTTAAAAAAAAGCAAACCCTTGTTTATACTAAATCTTGAAAAAGTATGTTATTTTGGGTGGCACATCTCCAGTACCCAAAATGCGTTGGGTACCTCCTGTGACTGGTAAGAAGAGACTGATGGCTTGGTTTGCAGGAAGTTGTTCTTTGGTACAAATGGCTGAAATCTTCGCCAAAAGCCTTGTCACAAAACGGAAAAGTAGATCTGGTGGAAGGGGTTCAGACAACAGTCAGCTTAAATAGTAGGCACCATGATTTTTGTCGAAAAACCCTTAAAAACTTGGTTTGTGACAAGAGTTTTTGTCGAGGATTGTAGGCTAAAATGCTTCTGGCAAGCCTATTTTATCATTGCTAGTTATTGATACCGTGATGAAGTCAAAAAAGTAAATAGCAGTTTTGCTTTTGCTGAAGGCTTTTGCATAGTTTGGCCCAGAATTCGAATGAAGGGCATGACTAAAAGTTTCAAGAGATATACGCTTTGGGCATCCTTTTTTATGTGCCTTGCTTTGAGGCTATCGAGTGTATGAATAATATTTCCACTGGTTGAAGAAGCAACCATCTGCTATAACTTAGGGCTTTATTTGAGTTTGAAGATTTTGTGTCATTTTTATGTTTTATCCTCCTTTAAAACGAAAAATAACTGAAAGTGTTTACCTCGGGCTATTCCAAAAGTAGTACGAGGAGTCTCATTTAGTTTCATTTACACTTGGTCAGAAATATCTTTTTGAAAAAAAACAACTAAACTGCAACGAAATATAGATATTGCCACAGCTGGAAAGAACATGATGTCATCAAGTTCCAACTACGGCAGCCACTTGCATTAAGGAAAAAATATACATGACATTTAGGAAAAGAAGAACTCGGGTTGTACAGGTCTCTGAAAGAAGAACACCCTCCATCTTACAGCAGATGATTGACTCTAACGAATATACGCAAATAGATGAGACACCCAAAGATTCATGGAGATTGCCCCCACGTCAGTAAAATCCACTTGAAATCTAAGTCAGATTAAAACACTTGAGTTGTTTTAAATCGAATAACTTGGCTTGCACCTTGATTTTCAACCATTGGATATTTATTTTGACTCACCCGGTGTACGAACGAAATAAGATGTATTGTGATGTTGCATGTAGATATATGTGTGGGTTTGTTGATATATTGTGAATATCCTGTGTACAGAAATGTTTTAAAAGATTTTACAAATATAAACATATATTTAAGATGTGTGATGTGATACATATATGAGAAACAAAACTCAAAAAGATATTTGAACAAGACTTTCTTTGTTTAGTTCTGTTTTCTCCGATCGAATTAGAAAATAACCTTAGATAACGGGCTTATCATATTTAAGCAACCTTCGAAACCAGATTTATTCCTGTAAGAGAATAATAACCAAATTAACCTACAACTAGGGAGAAAACGGTTAAATCCTGCAAGAGAAACAACGAATTAATCTGAGACCCTGAAAGGAGAGAAAATTGTTAATAGCTGCAATAAAGAGCAACGTAGAATAACCAAGGACGCATTTCGTCGCACACACTCGTCGATCTGATTCGTGTGAAGATAATAATATAATAATAAGAGAAATATTTATACAGAGTAAAACCTTGTCAATACTTCAAGAACTGTTGCGAATAAGGGCCCTGCTTGAAAATTAAAGAAAAGTAAAAACTATCAATATACAATGTAAAAAGCTTAAAATGTCCTTCAATATTTATCGTTAAAAATCCTAAAGTTGTGTAAAATAGCTATGATCTGCTTAGTTCATAAAAACAAATTAACGATGCAAGCAAGCCGATTGAATGAAATCCAGAGCCACGTGACAATGACACCTCAGCCAATAATTGGCTAAACTCTAATTATTGGGACAAAGAATCAAGTATTCCATTTCCAAACAATAATATCCTCAAGAACAACATCAACAACACAATGAACACAATGTGTGAGAACACAATTTTGAAGCCAAGCCTCGCTTTGCAATGGACCTTTGCAACCTACAAAATGAGTGCCAAATTTGTTGTAGATTGGATAATTCTGCCATAATTTATCCCTGAATTTATCCTGGAACGTTGATAAATTAATGTTCAATGCATTATTTCTCCAACAAAATCTTTTGAAAGTTGAAAGTAGCACTGTAGTTCTTCACAAGGATCCTAACACGAGAGTCAAAGTTTCTGACAGTTGCCTTCTGGGTGTGAGGCAATCTGCCTTCAGCCCCTATTTGGAACAGCCCTGGAAGATACCAGAGTAACACTACACTGGACATGATACTAGATGATTTCTTTCCAGTGTGAGATCTGAAATAGCAGCTGCGCTACAAGTCCTGCCCAGGTTCCCGCGCTTTTCATATCCACAATGCAATGCAAAGTTGTAATTTTGCACCAAAGCTCTTTGTTTATTATTCAGTCGACAGTGTCTCGTTGAGAACATGCCCAGGTCGCTAGAAAATGGCACTCTTATCCTCAACAATATTTCGAGAAACTAGGTTTCAAAATTGCTTTGCGAAAGGCCTGATAGTATTCAAGACCTTAAAATTAAATGTTTTACCCATATACTTTGTAATTAAATTATTCTATGTTCCTTTCTGTTTAATTAGTTTTTGGTGATTTTGGCACCTTAATTTACATATTAAATGATTTTACCCAGTCACTTTATAATTAGAGAGATTGATTTCATAAAGAGAAAAAAAGAATTCAGTCCACAGCGAGGCCGCATAGGCCCGCATAGATGGAATGAAGCTGGAGAGGCAGCATAAGTCGAAGGGAAATCCATATTGGAACGTCAACCCAAGGATATTTGTCGAGAGATGCCCAAAAGTGAATTCGAGTGAATTAGAAGCAAAATCGAGAGTTTGCAGGGTAACCTTGTTTAGACACGGAGGGCCTAGGCAGTTCGGTTACAATTACAAGAAAGCAGGATGTTGACATTGGGCCAAAAGAGCAGCGACATGCATTGTGAGATGAGTGCTTTTTGCAGAGGTAAGTGTAAAATTATTTTGAAAGTCACTGAGCAAAATATCAACTTCTTTGAATGATCATTGAAAATCGACAGCAAGGTAGACGGTTTTGAAAATGATGCTACGGAGAACTACCTAAAAGGGCATTCTAATTACAGGCCATAATGGGGCTGTGGTGGGTGTATCAGATGCTTGTTCTCCCTTGTCTTGCCCTCCCAACGGCTCTGTATCCCTGAAGTTCTGATTTCTTTGGCTGCAGATCTCTTCTTCAGAATGAGGCAATGCCCGGGAATTCCCTTTCCTTCTCAGAATGAAAATTTGGAGTGACGTAATGCCGTGTTGCCACTCTGAAAAAGGCGCAAATTGCAGATAATGGAGCTTCCTAAAGGATTGAAAAGCATTTGGATCTTTTCCTTATCAAAGTTGGATGCAGAAGAAGGTAGTTTGAAGGACTCATGCACTGAATTTTGTGTTTTCCAGTGATCCAAATTCAGGAAGCAGAAATTAGGCCAACCACACTTCAAGAACAGAAACAAAGGGCAGATAAATTTAGGCCAATCAAGCAGTACTGAGCTTCCAAGAAGCAAAATCAAAGAATTGATGCACTGAACTCAATGGATTTTACTGTGCAAACTTAGACGGTGGCAATAAGCCTACCTAATCAGCCTAAAAGAACATCGACCACAGCACAGCTCAACAGCACAGAAAGAACAGTGAAAATTGAGCCTGACATTAGCTGACAGGAATAAAATGGAGAGGAACAAAATGGCTGTAGAAGTGATCTTCAATTGCAATGCAACAGTTCAACAATACAACCCTGCAACACGGGAGTTTGAGTACCTAAAATTCAGGGATGTTTCCACTGTGACCATATTGTGCCTGACGGATCAAATGAATGTACAAGCTAGACCTATCTACAAAATGGCTGTTGCTGCAGGACGTGATCATGTGGTAAGGAAACATACCTATGAAGCTGACAAAGAATTTTAATTTCACATTGGATTGATGCTCTGTCTCGTGGAAACGCTCTGCTGTGTGCTGCAGGGCATTCACATTTGTTTTATGCTCATTGAAGCGTTGCATAGAACAGATTATGATGTTCTGTATCTGGGTTGATACCAGAGATTCATCAGTTTTCATTATGTCAGCTTGGTTGCATTCTCGTTTCAGAGCATTTTAGTCTTTAGTTTGAAAATGCAGAAATGGTTTGAAGCAAATCAGATTGTTGCATTCTCAATCTTAACATAACATAGTGCTGTATTAGGCTAAGAGCCTTTTACAGATCACTGTAATTCTACTGTCTGCTGTTGTTATTTGTTAGGAGATGCTTCTGAAAAATATGCAAGTTTTTTTAAACAGCAGGCCAATCTGATATGAAATGTGTGTGTTGTAAATATGGCCTTGATACATCCCTTGACTCCAAAAAACCCATTGACAATAATCTAACCAACAAATGAATAGTTGAAAATTATGAATTTAAGATGGGCATCAGTTTTTTCCGAGCCTGTAAGAAAGATAAAGGTTAAGAAAAAGAAACCCTTCACCCTCCTTGTGTTATAAACATGACATGATATTTTCTATTTGTAGCCCATTCTTGATCTAACTCTTGGGAGCAATGTGGTTTACCAGCCAACGCCCCATGATCCAACGTGGAATGTAGTCAGAGTGGTAACTCCAAATGGTGTTGAGACTTTTGGTTTTAAAATTATTGGTGGCATGGAACAAGCTGCAAAGTTTTCCCAATATCTCAGCACTCTCACTGGAAATGCAAGTAAGAAAATTTCTAAAAACCAACTCATTCATAAAATAAGTTCTCCACAAAACTGATATAGATATTAACATACATTAACATGGTTTCCTGCCTAAGAATGCTAAAAAATTCTTAAGAATATTAGAATCATCCTTTGTTAGAGAGATTTGCAGTCTTTCTTTCATATGGCTCAAGAATTCTTCTCACAATGTGAAGACTTCTTNAAATTTCTAAAAACCAACTCATTCATAAAATAAGTTCTCCACAAAACTGATATAGATATTAACATACATTAACATGGTTTCCTGCCTAAGAATGCTAAAAAATTCTTAAGAATATTAGAATCATCCTTTGTTAGAGAGATTTGCAGTCTTTCTTTCATATGGCTCAAGAATTCTTCTCACAATGTGAAGACTTCTTGTCAAGTTAATTATCCTCAACATGGTGAGATATTTGAATGGGCATTTAAACAAGTATACCTCAACATGTGAAGAGCAGATTTCTTCAAAAAAATTCGGAAATTTCAAGCAGTTTTTTTTACCTGGTTGCGTACTATGAACGTAGGTAAGATTAAACTTTTGTCTTCTTCGCTTATTCGCAGTCTGATTGGTCCATGAGGGTTTGTAGGTTTTCAGCCATGGGGCAAAAATTGGCAAAAGAATTTTTGTTCCTATCTTGTGCTGTACAAGGTGCTAAAGTTCTCCTCAATAAAACGGACGAGAGATTCCCAATTTAATACCGGGTGCACCAAAATAAACTATGCATGTGTGGCAGGCCACAATAAATCGTACACTGGACCGATTTTTAAGATTTATGACTTAATCTTTAGCAGAAAGCCTGACTGAGATTTTTAGACTTTTTGCAAATTTTTCCTTTTTCAGTTTTTAGAGCTCGAAGCGAGTTTCTTAAAATTTTAGTTTTTGAAAACACTGAAAACGATCAAAAAACGTTGATCAAATTTTAAAAGACTCAACATGAATGAACAAAGAGAAAACGCTTTCAGGGTGATTTGGGGGCTTAGTACGAACTCTCGCACAGCAGATTACAATTAGTAGATTTCTAAATCCCAAATCACTATGAACAAGTTCTCTCTTTGTCCATTTATGTTGATTCTTTATTAGAGAACTTGATCGATGCTTTTTGATCGTTGTCAGTGTTTTTGAAACTAAAATTTTAAGAAACTCGCTTCTAGCTCTAAAAACTGAAAATGAAAAAAAAATTGCAAAAAATCCCAGTATCTAATTCAGGCTTTCTGCTAAAGATTGAGTCATAAATCTTCAAAATTGGTCCATTGTACGATTTACTGTGGCCTGCCAAGCGTGCATAGTTTATTTTGGTGCACCCGGTATCTTCTGAGCATCATGAACCACATTTTAGTTTCCCTTCAACTGTTGCTATGGAATTTCTCTGTTATTGTGATGGTATTTTATTCTATTATATTATTTTATTCTAGATGGCGCAATTGGCTCTTTAAATCCACCTGGCTCAACAAATTCACACAGTGCTGTGAATCCAGGCAATGTCTATTCAGAGAATCCTTCCCAATTCCCAATAAATATTGGCCAACAACCGTTAAACTACAATGCGGGAAATCAGTTTGGGACAAGTCCTCAAAATCAATTGTTATATGACAGGATACAGCAAGGTGCTCAGGCACAAGGGCAATCAGTAACGCAAGATCAATTCAGGAATTTGTATGACCAATTAAGGATGCAACAAACAACCCTGCCTCCTCAACAAATTTATTTACCTGTAAATCAGAATTATGGACCCCAAACTACACCGCATCTTAGTGGTGATTATATGTCAATGCATGACCCACGCGAGGCCTTTCGAGCAACTCAAGAAAACCCATACGAAAGTATCCCAGCATTTAGCAGATTAAACAAAACTGCCCCTGCAAATATAATCTCAACAGCACAGCTACCCCCACAACTAAAAGTAAAGTTACCTCCAAGACCTCCTCCAATGCTCCCTCCAAGAAATCCACAGAAACCAGAAAATTTAAAACAGATTTCAAATCAGGTGAATGAAGCCCATCAACAAATTATCGCCAAAGAAGGAAAAGAAAACAATGAGGATGAAATCGTTGCTAATCCCCTAGAGAAATTAAAGGAAGCTGTGGATGTTAAAGTTGAGAAAGTACCAAATGATCCGGTCCTCCCTGCTAAGGATAATGTGGCTGATAAAGCAAATAATCCCGAAGTTGCCAACAGTAATGAGGTAAAACCTGTTATGGAAGAAAAACCCATGCAACTAAAGAAAGTTGCTGCATCTCCTGAAGGAGAACCAGGAAGGATCGCCACTGTAGGTCAGTATTTCTGGGTTGTATTTTTTACACACGTGTTTGAGTCAGAAAAGTGCAAACCGTTTGAAAGGCCCGGGGGGGGTACATAACATGTTCAGGGTACGGGTATGTGCCGCCCATATGGGTGGGTTTTTTGGCCCACAATTCTCTAAACAAGGGTCCTTTTTCGGCAAATTTTCCATAAACATGGGTTGGGTTTCACTGAAATTCGCAAAAAATGGCTAAAATGGGCAGTTTTCCTCCAAAATTCATCATAAAGGTGGGTATCAAAAGCAAGTTTCGGTAATTAGAAGAGGGTAGCTTTCTGAAAACCGGGCGGCAGACCCCCGTCCGTCCACAAGTCATGTACCCCCCCCCCCGGGTTGAAAGGCTGCCATTCTCCCATTCTGTAACTATCAAAACAATGATATACGTATATGTATGTTGATACCGGGTGAGTAAAAAGAGGAATCCTGTTTGAAAGACCACAGATCCCTCGATATCAAGACAATAATGTTGGCAAATATGCCATTCAATGGTGAACATGTTCAATTATATTGTAAATTTTACCTGCCTGAAATCGGCCCCTCCGTTCTGAAATTGTAAGATATTTTTTCCAGAGAGCTCCTCCGAGAAACTTCCAAAAACTGCATAAAATCACGACGAAATTTTTCGTAAAAGTCGTTTTCCTGCAAAGTGCTACGCTGCAAAAACGGCTATAAGTACTTCGATGAATGTTTCTCCGAGCTATTACAGGAAAAAACTCCTACCTACAAGTGATATTTTGGTTGATTTGGGGCGCAAAAGATCTCTTAAATTTGCTCGCTACATTGAGATTTTGATCGTTGCAGCAGTTCAGTCGAACGCGTTGTCCGAACGCGTTTGCTTGCCTTTGGCGGGAAGTTTGAATGTGAGAAGAATCAGCCAATCCCATCAAGTTTTTTCAAGTCTTGCATCCTGATTGGTCCAGGAACAAATTTGTTCCTGACAGGAATTTATTGCCGTTTTGAGAAGAGTTTGGCCATAAGACCGTAAGTTGAGGGTCCTTGTGTAGTGAGGCTACTTTGCGCTTATGACTGTATGGAATCTAGGCTTAACTTTGTATCCCTATTTTCCACTGCAGATATCATTTGTGACATGCTAGCAGAGGCCATTGATCTAGGCAACGAGGAGAAAACAGCCGAATTAGCTACAGAACTTGCGAAAAAGAAAGCAAAATTGACGATTCAAGTTTTATACACAGAGGAGGAAAAGAAAGCGATTGATGATACCATAAATATAACAGTGCAAGTTGAAGATAAACATAGTGATTCGCCAATATCGATCAAACTTGATGTCAATCCAATTTATACCACGGTTGGCAAGTTGAAATACATGGTAAGAGCAGCTTCATACATTACTAAATTTATTATCTGAGTCTCTCGTTTCTTTGAATTGAAAGTTAAATGATGTTAGATGACATCAAAATTTTTTTAAAGTTTTTGGAAAATCAACTTTGGACAAAAAACTTTCGGATGCTGTATTCAACATTGGAGATAGTTCTGAAAACAGTTTTCAAGATTGCAGACGAAAAGAGGAGGTACCATCTACAATGTGGAAAATCACATTGAAAGCAGGATCGCCTATGACAGTATTCCACTTTTTAACATTGGCATGGGAGAAATTTGTTTTTCTATTTTCAAAACTTTCGGACATCACCGGATTTCGGACAATGAAACTTTCGGCCAAAAATTTGCCCGAAAGTTTGATCGTCCGAACTTTTTCGATTTTAATGTACTTCGTTCAACGGAGACTTTCAATAATACTCTGAAAACTTAACCGTATTTCTGCCCGCACCACAAGAACTGATGGTAGCAATCAGCTTTCGTGTGGTCTCTTTGGGGATCTGATGCTTATGCTCTAACTCTCTCGTGTAAAGCTTTCCTCCTTTATGTTTAGAGTGGCGTTGTCTGTTATGCCCGGTCGCCCATTACGGCCGATTAGCAAGTATACTAGCTAGTTGGCTTTTTGGTTATACTTTTTGAGGACAAATTCATATTTGCGAAAACATGGACATAATGGGCGACACCACTGTGGTCATTTTCGTAGTTTTGTAGTATTTGTCTCTATGTTAATTGTATGTTTTAGGGTTGTTATGTATTTCCATGCTCCCTTTGCCGTTGTTTCGTAATGCTGTAATTGTTTGTTATTGTAAATTTTATCAGAATATAAAAAGATAAAAATCAGCTTGAAAGCTTTGATCAACTCTAACACCAGCAGTGTCTAGCTACCCATGGCTGATCATGGTCATTTCTTGATTACCAATTCATTCGGGAATCACTATTTATGATCTTCATGTTCATTTTTTAGGTACTCGAACGATTTGAATTCCCAATCAAAATTCAGAGATGGGTCATTGGCAAACGTCTTCCAAAAGACAACGAGACTTTGAAACAACTTGATGTGCAAACAACTGGAACAGTAATATTCCTATATCTGTTATCAGCAAAAGAAGCAGGAGTCCCACCACCCATCAAGCAAGATCAAACTGTCGTTGATGGCGCAAGGGAGCATAATTTCGATCTACCCCCAAGAGATTATGAGCAAGGGGCCTTTGATTTGGGGGGACCTCCTCCGTTAAATCCAGCACATCATGGGTACAGCACTGCACCAGTAGGGTTTGGCTCGGGGTTTGGATTTCAAATGCAAGGACTTCCAGTTGACCTGTATGCACCAGTACTGAACCCAGATATTCGTCATTTTGATAATCCACCTCAGCATCATCCATATGTAAATATTGAAGCAAGACAGGACGTCAGACCAAGAATCGCAGAACCCATGCCCCCTGTCCCTGAACGAAAACCCGTGCCTTTTCCATCGCCACCTTCTGGAAGCGCTGCCCCTCATGTGCGACAGAGAGACCGCCCACTACCTCCACCCCCAGGAAGACACCAAATTGAACTTCCACCTCCTCCTCCTCCGAGAATTGTGCAGGGTTAGTGAAATTTATTCCAGTCCATGTTGTATGTGATAAGGGTCAACTGTCTTATGGCTCGTTAAATTTCTACCCTGATCATGCCCCCCCCCCCCGGGACAGCCTCGGGTATTTGCTCCCAAAATATTCCTAGCCCCCGGGCATTTCAATATAGATTTCTCCCTGGCCCCGGGGCATTCGACAATAGACGATTGCGCTAAAGATGGCGGCGAGGAATTTTTTACCAAGATGCATTGCGTTCTGATAAAGATTCCTTAACCATTCTGAAGGAATTCGATTATAGAACGCAGTGCATCTTGGTAAAAATTCCTCGCCGCCATCTTTAGCGCAATCGTCTATTTCAGGAGCTTTCGCTTGGACGGTTATTGGGAATATGCATGTTCTTAGTGAACAAGACCATTTGCAGGATCCCCGGGCTGCTAGGGGGGTATGGTCAGGGTAGGGCTTAAACGAGACATACGCCTTTGTAGCAACCTTCTAGCAAGTAACGGCCGTGTGCAATTAGTACTGCAATACCTTTTTGTTGGACAATGCCATCAAGAACATTGGAATAAGTTAAGAACAAATAGCTCTAAAATAAAGTTTATTTTGAAGCAAAATTGCAAAATGTAATTGTTCCTACAGTGATCCTTGTTTTCTCGTTATTGATCTTGAAGCTGCAATGCTAAGCAAAAATTATCAAATGGTCAAATTTCTGGACAAATTTACAGGATGTTTCAGAAAAACAAAACCCAACGACCGGGTGAATAAAAAAAAAGAATCCCAGTTTGAAAGACCACAGATCCCTCGATATGAAGACAATAATGTTGGCAAATATGTCATTCAGTAGTGAACATGCTCAAATATATTCTAAATCTTACCTGCCTGAAATCAGCCACTTCGTTTTGAAATTATAAGAGATTTTCTGGAGAAAGCCCCTCCAAGAAACTTCCAAAAACTGCATAAAACCACGACCAAATTTCTCGTATGTCTATGCCTTATAACAATGGCTTGTACATGCTTTGGCACGTTTTATCCCTTTGGGGGATGAAAATGTCATCTCTGGGGGCTTGAAAAGATCATTCCGGACGATTTCATCTTCCCAAGAGGATAAAACATGTCAGAATATGTTGAACTCATTGAGATAAGGTAGAAAGCTCGGGAAATTTTTGTCGTTGTTTTGAGCCTGTTTTGAAGATTTCTCGAAAGGGCTTTCTGAAGAAAATCCCTCATAACTTCAGAATGGAGTGCCGATTTCAGTCAGGTAAATATTGAGGTCTATTTGAAAATCTCTGCTGTTAAACGTTATGTTTCCCAATATCATCATCTTGATATTCAAGGAATGATGATTTTTCAAACAGGGATTCTTTTTATTGACTCAGCCGGTATAATTTACCATTTTACAACTGACAAGATTTGAGCAGATGCGATGTATACGTTCTGAAAGCACAATGTACCGGGTGCGCCAAAATAAACTATGTACGTTTGGCAGGCCACAATAAATCGTACACTGAACCGATTTTGAAGATTTATGACTTAATCGTTAGCAAAAAGCCTGAATTAGATTCTAGGACTTTTTGCAAATTTTTCCGTTATCAGTTTTTAGAGCCAGAAGCGAGTTTCTTAAAATGTTCGTTTTCGAAAACATTGAAAACGATCAAAAAACGTCGATCAAATATTGAAAGATTCAACATGAATGAACAAAGAGAAAACGTTTTCAGGGGGATTTGGGGGTTTAGTACAAATGCTCGTACAGCAGATTACAATTGGTCGATTTTTAATTTCCAAATCACCACGAACAAGTTCTCTCTTTGCCCATTCATGTCGATTCTTTGGAAAACTTGATCGATGTTTTTT
>REGL01000049.1:498347-529170 GCA_004194395.1 Aurelia aurita complex sp. Pacific
CTGCTATATAACTCATTTATACTAACAAATTTTAACTATTGCCCACTCATCTGGATGTTCTGTGGAAAAACAGCCAACGATGAAGTCAATCGGGTTCATAAGCGTGCCCTGAGAGTGCTGCTAAATGATTTTGACTCCAGTTTTGAAGAACTCTTACACAAGAACGGGGAATTCACAATACATGTAAAAAATTTGCAAAAACTTATGCTAGAGGTATACAAATGTATTACTTCTGGAAACCCCTCCTTTCTGTGGGAGTTCTTCAATAGAAAAATGCTTCCATATAACTTAAGAATAAACGATCTTCTCCAACTTACTAAAACCAGGACCAATAAATATGGAAACGAGTCTCTTTCGTATAGGGGTAGCATGGTTTGGAATCGGCTTCCAGACCAATATAAAGCTGCGAAAAGCGATGATGAATTCAAAATTAAAATCAGAAGTTGGAAGGGATCCGGATGTAACTGCCGCATTTGTATAATATAGCTTAATTTCAGACATTGTAAATAGGGTAGAGTTGGCCTTTATTAGCATCAGCTATCTCGCTAGCCAACCGTAAATAAATTGTATTATTATTATTATTATTATTATTATTATTATTATTGTACCTATATGCTCACTTGTTTGTATTTTTCAGGTTGGAAGTGCAATCGTTGCACATATGTGAACACTCCTACGCGCCCTGGTTGTGAAATGTGTGGAGACAATCGACCCGAAGACTATCAAATCCCTGCCGATGTTCGGATAGACGAAAAAGAACGACACCGCTTGGAGCAAGAAGCTATCTTGGAACAACTCGCTTTTAATGTAAGTTTATTGGAGTAAAAATCCAACCTCGTTCCCAGTGTGAATTCGTTGCTCTACCTCTACTCTGGGATACACTAGGCCGGGTTTTAATTTGATTGGCTATTCGAAAACAATAGCAAAATAAATTATTTCTCGAAAATTTCCTAATTATTCGAATAACAACAATATTGTGACGCCCGTTTGTCACTTCTAGCTTGGCTACAAATGTCTAAAATAACTTAATTCTGCTTTATAAATCGATTAACAATTGCGAGAACAAAGTTCTTTGCACCTTTTGCACCTGAATTGCCCAGGTAGGTTTACAACTTTACTCTGCAGCTCAAGATAAAGTTTATTTTGTCGTTGACACAAGCGAGCGAATGGAAAGATGGAAACATTGATGTCATAATCGAATTGTGAAAATTTTGTAGCGATTTATCATTTCAAACAAGTGATTTCTCATTAATCATTTTAATTCATTTAAGGAGGGGTTCCCCTGCAGCTGAAGCCGTTTTACAAGAGGCCCTGGAGTAAATACATTAATTTTAATATATCTTTCTTGTGCAATAAAACTAAAAACATGCCACATTGTTGAAAAACTTGTGTACAATAAAAAAATGCTGGATATTTACAATAAAAGAGAAACAAATCATACATTTTTGACTTAATTCTCTCTCGTTTCTTTGCAGCACGAACAGAAAATAAAAGACGAAGAGCGTCGCCTTGCATTTATCAATTTTGAAAACGTTGTCAAAGCAGCCGAAAATCCATTGATACCGAATGCCGAGGCATTTGAGTGTGAAATTTGTTACGCTGAGTATGAGAAAGGGGAAGGAGTGATTTTAAGGGAATGCATACATGTGTTTTGCAAGTACGTATTTTAGAACCATCTACCGTTAAAGCTCTTTCAAGCCCCCGGGAGGCTCATTTAATTTTGGAGACTCTAGAGAGAGGCTTAAAAGAAAGGGGAGCTTATTCATTTGTCAAATGATACGGATTTAAATGATAGCTTTTTAGTTCCTTTCCTACATATTTGTGTAATCAACATACAATTTTACGAGTCAAATACACAGATTCGACACAGTTTTATCCCGAACCATCTCAAGATCAATATTAATGTCGTTGTTTTGAAAAAGGAGCTTTAACAAAGATTCATCAAAGTTTGTAGTCTTTGATCAGTCCTGTTTTTGTGCTAACGAAATTATTTGTCAGTTTCGTCAATTATCTTTCAAAAATTGTTTCCTTCAATTTATGAAATCCATAGGAATGGTAGCACGGGCAAATTTTGTAAATTAACAGATTCATTTCTTCGTTAGAGACAATGCAATAGACGTTTTAGCTATTCTGAAAAGAATCAGAATCAAACAACATTTTGCTACGATTTGTAGAATTTTCGAATGTGCACAATACTGATAGAAGCTCAAACGCCACTCGATCGAACGTCGCGTATAAAAATGTATAAAAAAAGCGCTCGATCCAGACTCTTTTGTAGAATAGCTAAAAGGCCTATCTATTTGCCTTTCTGAAGAATAGACTTTACACCTCTGAGTGCACTCAATGAAATGAAAATAAACAGGGACAGCTAAATGTTCTGGTTGGCTGCACGGAAGGTGTGAAATGTATTCTTGAGACCCTCAAATCGCTTTATCTTAATCAGACCTGTATCCTTTGTTTCAAAAAATTTGCCAAATGACGCCGCAAAAGTTTTTCATATATCAAAAAGATATCCTCAAATTATGACATATGCTGCATTGCCAGGTACCCCCCCCCCCCGGTCCGTCTTAACAGTGCACTAATTTCTCTAATGATTATTTTACAGAGACTGTCTGAGACAAACAATACAAAATAGTGAAGATCCGGAGGTTAAATGTCCACACACAGATGGAAATGTTAATTGCATGCAAGTAATAACGGCACAGGAAATCGCTGCGGTAAGCTCTGAAGCTAAATTCACACTTGACAACTTATTTTAGCTTTTGTGCTCTTGCCCTTGAATAAACATGTTTGAAACTGTCGTTACAATAATGTGCACCTTTTCATGGATAGCAATAACTGTAAGAGTTTCTGAGATAGAATTATGTATCACAAACTTTCCCAACTTCCTATGGTGGAAAAAAATATTTGCCTTCCTGCGAAGCAACGTCGAACTAAAATTCTGCCTTTAAATGTTTAATCAATTTTTCCGTGTCAGATTTCAGTTGAATTATTTCGGTTTCTTACCTTCATAAACTATGGTTTTCTTGAAGGTTATATATTTTTTGCTCTATTGGTTTAGGATTTATGATGATTTGAATTTTTGCAAAATTTTCCAAGAACTTTTTAGAAATAATTAAATTGCCGCCATTTAAAAAAATCAAGATGTCAAAAAATTGCCACGGCACATTTACAGCAAAGTACCATATAAGTTCCTTTTAATCCATTCAATTCAAAGAAAAATGTCATAGAATTTTACACCCACCTTTTTAAAGACTTGGAAGATTTGTGCCCTATGCTTCCAATAACCATTCATGCAATCATGTTTCAAGATTTGAGGCCTATCCTATATCATGCGCAAAAAGAAACATATAGTTTTCTCACCAAATATGCGTTTTTGTGTCATGTGCTGTTCTGACTGTCTCCTTAACCGCCTGCACATACTGCTTCGCAGTTCACTGTTTTATCACAGGGAAACACTGTATTTCATCTTGTTTTCATCAATTTATCTTAGCTGCTAACTGAAGAAGAATACGTAAAATTCTTGGACAGAAGCGTAAATGCTGCAGAAAACAGAGCAGCCAATAGTTTCCATTGCAAAACATCGAATTGTGGCGGATGGTGTATTTATGAAGATGAGGTGAATTGGTATGAATGCCAAGTGTGTCAAAAGAGGAATTGCTTGACATGTAAAGCCATTCATGATAACATGACATGTAAAGAGTATCAGGATGATTTGAAAAGGAGGGCACATCAAGACGAGGCTGCTAAGAAAACACAAGAGATGCTAGACGTAAGTTGTTGCTAGCATTTTGTTTGGACTTCATACGTCGGTTGATTCTTTGACTTTAATGATGTCACTTCGATCAACCACTTCAGCAATTTTTGCTGCAGGAAAACAAGGGGAATGATTCTGCAAATAACAGCGGAATAGGCCTAGTCTTCCCAAAGCTTTAGCTTTTGTTTCTTGGAAGCTGTTTTATCCATGTTTGATAGAAAATTTTGTTACATTTCACGCTATCCTAAGTGGTCATGGAATGATGCCGGACACTTTTGCATACAAGAATTCCATCTACCATCGGTAAAACGATGGGGACACTTTCGCACAGACTAATTTTCCCATGTGTTTGTGTACCCGCAAGCTTTTGCGTAAGGGTACTGAAACTTATATGACAGTGGCACTTCAAATTATAGAAAATGTTGGAAAGACTCTTACAGTCTATAGACTGATTATTTGGCCGTAGTTATCGCTATTGAAAGGCTGTGTGACGCTCCTAACTACCATTATGAGCGGTCTCGGTTTGGTGCATTAATCTCGTTTTGAATAGCGATTACTTGGACTCATTGTAATCAGTCTATACGGTTTATTAGAAGGGTAGAATTAGCAAAAGCTCCTCCGCAGCTTATTACATTTGATTACTTAGTTGATTGATTGATTGATTGATTGATTGATTGATTGATTTGTTGAAAAACCCATCGATCCATCAATTTATTGATCTATTCATGGCTTATTTGAAAGTATTCTACATTCACCAATTTTTCTTATCTTCATTAGGAGATGTTGCGTAATGGAGATGCCATGAATTGTCCTCATTGTCAAGTCATCTTACAGAAGAAGGATGGATGTGACTGGATGCGATGCAGCATGTGTAGGACTGAAATTTGTTGGGCAACGAAAGGAAGACGTTGGGGTCCAAAGGCAAGTCCCCATATTCTCTTGATTATGACGCTGCATGATTTAAAGGGGCTTCACGTGACTGTAAAGAAACTTCGCTTGAATCAATATCTCACAAATTGTCATTGCTTTTCTAAGCGAAAACGTTATTTTGATACTTTACAGTAAAAAACTCACGTATAAGAACCCAGCGGATTAAGAACCCACATTTTAGATATCTGAAACCTATTATAGTTTATTTCCCACTCCATACACGGAATTCAGGAAAGGTCTGGTCAAGCCTCACCGCTCAATGACGTTTGACTGTCTCTCTCCTTGCAGGGCAACGGTGACACATCTGGAGGCTGCCGATGTAGAGCAATTAATGGCAAGCCTTGCCATCCAAAATGCGGTAACTGTCACTAAAAAGGTATTCCAGACATTAACATCATTGCATATGTATTAGATCGATGTATTTTTATAAATTCATGTTTCAAACAATTTTTGTTAAATTTGATGGTTCAAAGTTCGAAATTGAGACGCTGAATTTCATGTCAAATTGCATTACATTATTGATTGATTAAGGTAGCTCTAAGAACTGCAAATTTAACTCGCTTGCATACTGCATGAGATGTAGCTGTGTTGCTACATTTTAATCGTACTTTCCACATGAACTTTAGGTTAAATTATGAAGTAATGTTTTAGGTAACAATTTCAACATGTATGCAAAGTAAATATTCACTGTTCAAAGGTAGGAACACCGCAAAGCAAATATATAAATATTCTCTGACTGAAAACTGACTGAAGAAGTTCTAACCGCCAATTGTTTTGTCGCACATTCGCTCGGCAGCACAGAATGGTTGCTTTCCCAAATCTTTATTAACAAGTGACATGGATCCGCCGACCTAAAACGATCAATCGGATGGCCTAGAAATTTAAGTTCTTTTAGAAAATTACCAATATTTGTGAAGGACCAACGCTATGCTGGAGAGATTACTAAGCATCAGTGAGACTACTTCACATTTGAAGCCTCGCTAATCTTCATTTGCACCATGTTTGCACTATCTTTTCGATGTTGAAACGACAAATCTGGTAGCCTACAATTTTATGTTGTTATGTGTTATGCTGGAGGTAGTTTCATAAGGTAGTGTACATAATGTCGTTAAAACTACTCTACTTCAAGCGAAAAACGTCTTTCAAACTGAAGGAATTAAAGTTAATTTGGATAAACTTTTCGATGTTGCAATAAGACAGTAGATAACGGGTTCCCCAAATGTTTAGTTATAGAGTAGGTTGTATCAAAGGTAGCGATTTATATTTGAATGACATTCTACTTAAGAAGCCAGCCACGTTTTTGTAGCAGTATCGATTTTGCATAGATTCTGTTATTTTGATCTCTGTTGTTTGAGGCATTTCAGGATAGTAGTAATCGGAATTGCTCTACCGGGTGAGTCAATAAAAATGCCCGGCGTTTGAGAAAATGCTGTTCCCTGAATATCAAAGCAATATTATTGAAAACTGTCTCGTTTTATTCCCTATATGTCCAATTACGTTTGATAATTTACGCGGCTTTAATCAGCCATTTTTCCCCGTATTGGGAGATTTTCTGCGGAAAGCCCTTCCAAAAACCTGCAAAAACGAATGAAAACGATGAGTAAAATTTCCCTTTGTTTTCCTCCCTTCATGCATTTTGTCATCTTGGGACAATGGAATCCCCCTGGATAAGTTTTGAATACTAGGGGGAAGGCCATAGGTCTTTTCATTCCACAAGAGGATAGGACGTGCTAAATCGTGCTCAAGTCATTGCTATATAACTTGCTCATGATTTTAGCACGTTTTGTAAGGTTTCTCGAATGGACTCTTTTAAGAAAATCCCTTGTAAAATGTGAACAGAGTGACAGATTTCAGCCAGAAAAAATTGTAAAAATATTGGAACATCTTGGCTATTCAATCAGATATTGCAAAACATTATTGCTTATATATTCAGGGAGCAGTAGCCCTTCAAACGCCCCCTCCCCGGGAATTCTTTTTTACTCACCTGGTATACCTGGTAACCCAAATTTCCAGAAGTTGATTACCGCAGAACGCAATTTTTCTTGCTTTTGGTTTCTTGTGTTATTGCGAACTCCCTGACTTTAAGCGTATATACGGTTGATAAAGAGTTTTTACAACTTGACATATCAAAATAGAATTTCCACTGAAACTTCGAAGATTTTTTGCAAAAGCGATGTTTAAGAGATCTTTCCAAAAACCGTCATCTTTCCCACTCAGTAGGGATTCTCGAGATCGTATTTAGATCTAAGTTCCAAGGCAAGACTACTACTAAATAAAACTTGGGAATTTCGTGGGCTAATCGATCAATGGTGTTTGTTAAGTGACACAAAGAACGAGCAGACTTGTTTGCTTTCATTTTTATTAAATGCCCTGCAGGGATAGGGAGATGAATTCTTTAAATGAAACTAAATATGCACTCCTTAACCCTATCTGACCTGGGTGATTTGAAACACTCAATGCCTGGGGGGGGCGGATTCCGCCCCCCTGTTTATCTCTGTTGTCATAAGAGATATGGCAGCCACACTTGGCACAAAGGTAGTTCATTATATAAACAATGAATATTTGAAATCATAATCCAATTAGCGATGTTGTTGTTGTTGCTAGAGCATGATGATCATTATGATGTCATATGACGTCATATAAATGAAAGGTTGCTAAAAGGTCATGAAACTTTATTTTTCATAAAGAAACGAAAGATATAGATCAAAATATATATAAATTCTTAATTTAGACTTAATTGGACCAATTAAACATGATTAAAAGAGATACAAAGTATGTTTTTCACAGAGTGCAGTATGAAAAATTGGTTACCATGGAAACAAGGCTAAAAATAGAATGTCCAAATTGTTGCAATTTTATTGCTCTATAATACAAAGTTAAACTTACGAAGTATCAGAGGCCTGCTGCATGTGTGGAAAACGGTGTAAACAAAAATGTACTAGGGGGGCGGAATCCGCCCCCCCCCCCAGGTCAGATAGGGTTAAGGACATATTTACTCAACTTTTGAAGACAGAAGAGTTGCACTGGTCAATTTTGAAGATATTTGGTGGGTATCTCAGCTGCACTTGAACTGAAATTGTTGAAGACGAGAGACCGACTTTCTTTGGTGAGTATTTTGCACACAAAGAGGCGTATGATTATGAGATGTAGTATTTTTCTCAATACTCAGTTTGCCCTTATGATGAGAAAATTTAACGTTATGTTTGTCTAATGATCACGAAAATTGATCTGTGAAAAACAGTGTTGGGTGATATCTGAAGGGCAGGTAGGCTTCATTTTGGAGATATGTTTCGGAGAACACCTTTGAATGTAAGCAGACTTATTGTAAGCTCTTCTTTCAATTAATACTGAACTTCCTGAGATGTGATCGTCTAAAACTTGAACCTTCAAAACAGAAAATTTGTAATAGGTCAAGGATTTTGGCAATAAGCGCTGAATTTGGAACGTTTTTGCTTGTCCGAGAACGGATAATCTGACTTGAAAGTCTATTTTGAATTTAGAAATTTTATGTCGTTATTAAACATTTAGAAATCCTGGGATTTTTAATCGATTATTTGTAGAAGCACTGACTTGCCTGAGAGAGTGTATCGTTGAATTGTTGAAAAGAAACAGAATATTATTGCAAGCATTGATTCATCAATTTCAGCTTTTACTACTTCCTTATGAATTAAGCTTAACAGCTCAATATTTTGCTTAAAATTATGTTTAACAATGAGCTACTCGATTTTAATTGTTTTTTCTCTGTTTACATGATAGGTGCAGTCACACAATGATACCTCACTTCCAAGTACTTCCGCACCCCTGTGCATGGATCGCCAAAAGCATCAGTATTGGCAGTAATCTTGCATGAACTTTTCATATGACAATTGGCACGCACCACAGCAATAGAGGTATCAGATTTGCAATTTGTTTCTTTGCTCCAAATATTCGGGCAGACATAGATCGATTGCCGGCCATACATTGCGTCCGCTATGTATAGTAACTGTCCGGGTGGACATTTCAGCTCTTTGGTATTTAGATTGCAGGCAACAACTGAAAGTGAAATTTGTGAGTGAATTTTGAGTTGAAGCTTTATAATATATTTGAAAATGAGTGCTCCAAAAGATGTTTTATTTTGCATGAAAATAAAACAATAAAACAAGGACAGATAATATTACAATAGGATCCGCTACTTTTGTTGAAATCCAAGTTCAAAGCGATTAGCGATCGCAGACAAAGGGAATTCAATGCCTGGTTGGTCAAGTCATAAGCAAGAACAATGCACTAGAATTGCCGTGAAACCCAGGTAGCTAGGTGGCTCGTTGTGCATTCTAAAAATGGTTTATAAGAGCAAACATGAGCATATATCTAATGAGAAAGGATCTAACTAAACTTCTGCCTCGGGTATTTTATTTGTTTCGTTCAGAAGCCGATTGATAGGCGATTCAATTATCCTATTCTTTGGGTATAATTAAACATTTACTGCTCAGCTTCTGAACCAAAAAGATAAAATGCCCAAGACAGAAGTTTATATATATCCTTCTTTGGATTTATGCTCCTCGCGTTCGATTTTAATTCTTGAAAACCATTTCTGGAATGTACAACGAGTGAGCTAGCTACCTGGTTTTCAGAGCAACATTTGGGGGTTGTTTTGGGTTTGTTTATGACTTGACCGACCAGGCATTAAATTCCCTTTGTCTGCAATAGCTAATCGTATTGTGTTAAAATGTCAACCAAAAGTAGCAGATCCTATTGTAACATCAGTCCTTGTTAGATAATAATGATTTTGATTACCACCCAAGAATTTTGATTGCCCAAGAATTTGTATGATTTTGAAAATAGTCTTCATTGCTTCGATAAACTTACTTTGTTAGTGTTTCTAACACTTATCTTCGCATACTAGGTAGAAACAAACAAACAAACAAAGTAACTAACTAACTAACTAACTAACTAACTAATTCACTAACTAACTAACTAACTAAATAACAAACGTCTTCAATACAATCATCCATATGCAGTATGTTGTACTTATAGCTGGTCTTGTTTGATAAGAGCCTTTACGATTTTCCTTGTTCTATTCCCAAGGATATAGGGCGTATTCTTTAGGCCATTTAGTGCAGCTAAAGCCACAGAAATCTGCTGAAAACGGTAGAATTTGGAGAGAGAAAGCATGCATTCAGGAAACCTCGAAGCTTAAAACGGCCCAATAGTTGCTTACCTCTATGAGTACATCTGTAGGAGATTTGCAGATACTTGAATGTGCCAGGACAAGGATCCCCATAAACATCATTTGTCACTTGGAGTTTGCATACCATATTGTTCTGACACTTCTTGCGAACAATATCAGTAGCATTTGATCGACAGTTCATTGTTCTTATCACACCATAACCACAGATTTTATCAGTCAAGCGGCCATACATAGCATCGTCAATCCACATCTTCCTACCATATGGGCAACTGAATGTTTTTGTTCGTAAGGCACAGATGTTTTCTGAAGAAGGGACAGCAATTTGAAAATATTCTTTCTTTGGTTTATAGTCGGGTTGAAATCTATGGTTCCGTGACAACTTTTCAGTCTGCTGATATCATCAAAATATGATTTAGTGTACATCATCAATCGAAAGCTTTTCTCGCGGGATGGTTCATTACTTAGATGAATTCGACTTACCTGTCCAAAGTTATGACCGTAAAGATGATTTTGTAGGTGCCAGTTTTATGACGTCATTTCCGGCCAATGCCCCTCGAAAATCAAAATGTACCCAGGCTCATTTTGTAGAGCATACTGTAAAATACCAAAACAAGCTTTCAAAACAAGGTCTACTAAACGTTGTCTCGGGACCGTAGATTTCTACCCAACTATTATGCTTTGTCGCAAAGACAACTTTGTCAAACTCGTGGCACAGATGTTTTCTAAACAAGGGACTTTAATTTGAAGACTTTCTTTCTTTGGTATTATCATAAAGACAGCTTTGTCGAACTCGTATGTAGTACTTAATTCTTGTCAAAAGATTGCTTGAATATTCAGGACCATTTCTCAAACTCTTTGCCTCATATTTATTATCCACGAAACCTGAAAGCTGTAGAAATAAACATGGGAAATTCAACTAGGATTTTAGTTACCTGTTTGTACGGAAGGTGTTGGAGTTACGGTTGCTGTTGTCGGTGGTGCTGGTGGCAGAGTTTTTGGAGGTCTTGTAAAGCCTGATTGGAAACAATTTTATCAAGACATTAATCAAATGAAGCCATAAAAAGGGTTACTCTGAAGAGTTGCACTGAAGATGCCCTTGTTGGCGAAACTAGTCAGCACTGGAATAAAATAGATGCTCAAAAAGATCAAATTGACGCCTGCTTTCTTATGTTGTTAGATCTTCTTCAATTGTACACTATGAATTGTACACTATGAACTATTGAGCCAAAGCCATACATATTTTTAAAAGTGTAAGGACTGCAAAGTAATATTGGTGTGAGTAGATGGGATAAGCCAAGACCAGAGGCAGACAGCTATCTTTTATCTTTGGGCCCAGAATAAACTGATAGCCTTACATCGAAAACTGGCTTTAGCTTAGAGTAAGAAGATTAAATATCTTATCGAATTTAGCATGATACAGTGTCAAAATTGTATCAATTAATCAATAAAGCAAATTGTTTTTATGTCACATTACCTTATTTATCTTATGCAATCATATCTTTGTCTTAAGAACTGATGCAGAGATTGCAGCATCGCGAGTAAATTGCTGATGATTTTTAAATTCACAGTCCGTAGGCCTTCAATCTTTTCGCATCTAACGGACAACATGTAATTTTTTTTTATTCAAATATAAAATTTACAATAATCTTACATTCTACTATACCTATCTATATTACTCTACAACACTACAGGTACGACACCATGGGGAGCGAAATACAATGACTACCCCATGGCCAATATATAAAAACATGAAACATTAAACTGTATACAGACACATTACGAAACAATTAAAGATTAATGGATACTATACTAGATTCTGTCTCATATCAGATGTCAGGTCAGGGTTTAAATGGGTTGGAAGATGTCACGAGTGCAAATCATTTAATTGTTGATTTAGGAAGGTAAAATGGCCGACATCTGATGTGAAACAGAATTTACAAAGGAAAGAGCTATTTACGATAAAGGACTTGGTGATTGCTTAGTACATAGCTGTAATCTCAATAGATTAATCAAAGCGACCAGTTTCGTGGATGAAGCGTAAAGTTATCTCGAGCATATTTCTGTTCAACTCATCAGAAAGGTCTTGATCACCATACAATAAAAGATGTGTCAAAGAATCGTTTGAAAGATTGGTGATTTGTGCAAATGGTCGTAATAATTCAACAATTCCAGCGAGAAGATTTTGTCGTTGAACATCAAAAGAAGGGCATAGCAACAAGAAGTGCTCAGTGTCCTCAATGCCATCGTTTGTTGGGCACATTGGGTTTATGTATCCCTAAAATTATGCTTGAATTTATGGAAATTTAACTTACTGAGACCAACCCTAAGTTGTGTAAGGGAGGATAATCCTATTGGATCGTGAATTCCAAAAACAGATTTGGCAGGGGGGTTTTGGGGGGATTTGGCAGGGGGGTTTTGGGCGGATTTGGCAGGCAGATTTGACCTGTAATTAAGAAATAAATATCTTTAACCTGGACATCTATAGAGCAGATTCAGCTGCAGAATATCAGATTGGCTCAGATGACTTCTCTGCCCAATCGAGTATTTCTTTTTGCGATCGAGTGCAACAATTGTTTCCATGATGTTCCCAGAAGGTTTTCTTTTGCCAAGGTACCATCGGTCCATGTGAGTGATGCTGTCATAGTCATAAGGAACGTTCATTGAATTAACGCTGAATGGATTCTTTCTGGAGAAGTACTTGTGATTTTCTGTTGGGAGAATATCAGAAATTTACAGGGGCTGTACAACCCGTCCTCTCTGCGTGGCTCTTCTTGTCGAATCGTTGAATGTGTTTAGGCTAAACACAACATAGCTAATGGCGACTTTGCACAGAGAATAGTAATCCAAAGTATCTGTGACAATTTTGGTGATCGAAGCTTTAGTGGATGATTTGTTCTGTTTTTCTAACGCCGAATATTTGAAAGTTTTAATGGACACCAAAAGCCCCACCACACTCCACAGACATAGACAAGAAAACAGTAAAATGAAACTTGCGTAGAAGCAGCGATGAAACTCACCAAGGCTTTAGTCACGTACGCGGGCTGTCCCATACTTTCTGATTGTACACAAATCTTGCCCTTTTAAGTAAATTGTTTCTCATGTGTTCAAGATATGTGCTTCAACAACTCTGATTTCCTTGCTTGTTGTTGTCTCCATTCTTAGTTTCGGTGGAGAAATTTTGATTTTTTATGAATTCGGCCAAATTCATGGTGTACCACTGAGGTTGTCTGGCCTCAATCTTTTAAAGAAATTTTTCAAATAGTCTCTGCCACGACCTTTTCTGGGAGCCACATTATCAATTGAGCCTCTGTAATACTAAAATTATACTTCTATACAATGAAAAATTAAACTTCCTGTGTGTGCATGATGTCAGACAGTTTTTCATTCCGAAATTCTTCGGGACTCAGGTACAGAGGGCAGATTCTGAAGCCTTTTTGAACTGTGATCATAATCATAGCTTGAACCATAGAAATGGCTTGAAACCATCGGGATATCGGATGCATATTCATTCAATGACCCAAGTCAACTTGAATTAGATTGCATCATGGAGATATGTTTGCTGCAAGTCTTATCTCGTTGGACTATGAATTCCTTGGATTTCAAGAATTTTTACTCAGAGTTTCAAGGAATCTCACAGTATAATACATAGATATGACAAATCTACAATCTCTCACCTTCTCGTATATTATCCCAAATGATTTGAACAAAATAATCTCTGTCTGGTCTGTTATTTTCATGTGCAAATCCCAATGTGTGCATTAAATGATGCAAGACTATGCCACGATGCCAACAGTACTTATTCAGCGAGATTACTCTGCTGTATGCTGAAACGTAGCCTAAAGGGGACCAACATCTATGGAAGGAAAACCATGAGAGAAGGATTCATTTTGTTTCATCAAACTATAACACAAATTTTTGTAACATTGCTGGAAATTCAATATTAAATTAGAACTGCAAACGTGGATGAGCTGTCCTAAATTTCTTCAGCTGAAGATCAACAGTTACGATTTACAATTTCCCCATTTTCTGGGCGTTTTGGTAGGATTTAGGGTCAATTGCCCAAGTTGCTTCTCCCCCATAATTTCTGTCTCTGGTTTACAGGCCTAACGCCTCCAAAACTTGAACATCACTAAAAAAAAATAAATGTTTCCGATTCCTACAAATTTCCCTGTTTTGTGACACGATAAGGCTATTTCAGGCTTTGTTAACCTCATATTTGGGCAGGATATTAAGTTTTTTATAAATCATATTATAAGCTGATACAAGTAGGTAATTCGAAGTAGCTGACAATGCGTTGACATACAGTAGTGTCCCGCATATAAGAAACAACTTTTTCAATTTTCAGGTCTGATGTGTTTCTTATAGAATGAGATAAACTTACAAATCAGGGTAAAGTTTTTTATTACAAAAACATATACTGTTGAACCAGACATGATCTCTATTGATGATTATTATTTTGAATTGTATTTGTAAATTTTGACTTCCAAAAAATGCTACAGTTATTTCAGGAAGGTGCTTTTTGCATACAGAATTATGTTTTTCATTTGATAGGTACAGTTCAATACAACTGGAAAGCTGAAAAATCCCAAGGTTTCAATCCATAGTTTTTAAATAAGAAACGAGCTTTTTTCAGACCTGAACAAGTTTCTTATAAAATGGGGTATTATTTTGAAAATCAGGGTCTGTGTTTCTTAAATTTGTGTTTCTTAAATGGGGGACACTACTGTAGTCAATGAAACAATTTCTTTTAATTACCTTTTTGGATCCTTGTTTGCAAACAGAATATATCCAGTTTCTTGGTCTTTTCTTTTGAATCTCAAACATGTGAATTTTTCCATTTCAGTGATGGCTTCGTTTATTGCAGCAACTGCCTTCGTTGATGAAGCTGAGAGAGGTCAAGAATGGTATGAGAAGATTTGTACTCTCCTTGGCTTAGCATCGTTAACTTTGCTAAACGTATACAGGGTGTCCCAAAAATTTTTGGCCCGTTTGCCTGACGATTGCAACAAAACGGCAAAGGATTCTCGCCAAATTTTATATGATGTTGC
This sequence comes from Aurelia aurita complex sp. Pacific, assembly GCA_004194395.1. Lineage (NCBI taxonomy): Eukaryota > Metazoa > Cnidaria > Scyphozoa > Semaeostomeae > Ulmaridae > Aurelia > Aurelia aurita complex sp. Pacific. Next base: position 513,250 of record REGL01000049.1, read on the forward strand.
TCTTCTGGTGTTCAAATAAAGTTAGCTTCATCATTTTTCAACGGATTTTTACGGGGATGGTAGCAAACTTTAACTGAATATCTGAAGAGCAACATCATGCAAATTTTTGGCGGGAATCTTTTGCCGTTTTGTTGCCATCTTTAGGCAAATGGGGCACAATTTTTTGGGACACCCTGTAGATTGGCTATAGTTATGGTAAACTTATCGCAGGAGTCGTAATTTGCCTCCTTCGCCAGACCGAAGTGAAGATTAGCAATCAAAGTCATTTATAATTCTGGTTGAAGCACTGACAGCGAACGGCAAAATTTTTTTTACAGGCTTGTGTGAAGGTGTTGTGAAAATTAGTTGAATCCAATCTTAATCAGAGAACAACTTTCCTGAATTTAAGACAACAGTATGTAATAACAGAAGGCTTATAAAGAGCCTTACCAATTTCCGGGCTGAAGTCGTACGGTATGACTTTAGGCCACAGTGAGGTTTTCATGGCATTGAATGTATTTCCATTGTTTCCTACGGCTTGCTGTTGTTCCAATGTGAGCTTGATGTCTCCTTGAAAGAGGCTGTCCGCTAAGGAAGGTACAGGAAAAACTTAATTAGATGAAAGATGGTTATGGATCATGTAAATCATGAAATGAGCAAGTAGGTGATCCAAACATTTTGCAGATTTGATCAAATCTAGAAACCGATATGCAGAAGATTGTGTTCGTCAATAGTTTGTTTTCTGTATCATACCAGTTTGTTAAAGGGGCTCCGTCGTCAAAATGTAAACAAAACGATGATTTTTGCAGTGTTTTGGAAAGGCGATATCACACGGGATTTTCGTATCTTTTTCAAAATGAAAGTTGCTGTTTAGGCATTAATCATTGTACTTCACTAAGGAACGAACCAAACATTCATATCTTCTATAATTGCTCGGATATAATTGGATTTTTAACGGTTACTTTTTGGTGATTTGGGTGAAGCCACCAAATAAACTGCATAGATCAATGGATGAACAATGGATAATCGGCGACACGTGCAAGTTTACGGATTTGTTTACTGTTTGACGACGGAGCCCCTTTAACTCAAATTCGACGTTTTGGGTCTCTTTTGAAGCCTACTTATTTGTTGAAACCTAAGACATCAATCTGATATATAAGCAAGTCAGTCATCAAACCTGCGATGACATCGAGAAAAAGTGCAGATAACAGTATGACGATCATCTTCAAGTGTTTTTCTGGAAGTGACTGCGACTATCTGGGTCAACTGTTCTTCGTTTCTCCCTTGTATTACAGCACAGTATTGCTACTATGACCTTCTGCGTCCTATGGCCTGTCACCTCTGTCTTGCCACCTTTAAGCTTTACCCTCGGAGGTCAAACAAAACTAAAAGATCAGTCTAATTGCATTCTCTTGGAGAAATAGATCTTTGATGAGCAGCTTAACAAATATATCACAAATTTGTGATTCTCGTATTGCTATCTATCTGTCAAAATTTCCAGTTATAATTGCAGCTATACAAACCAAAAAGAGCTGTTTTGGGGAGTAGTTTACTTTTTTGATTCCTTCTAATTGAAAAAATATCTTTCATTCCTAATTATAGATCATTCCTGAACTCTGATCGCAAGCTGGTTCAATAGAGAACTAGAGAACTCAATCAAATACATTGAACAAACGAATAATTCCCGGTAAGCATGCACTTTTTTACATGCCTGAAAGGCGTAAGATGCTTGATACATTCAATTATATTTGTGAAGATTGATAAGTCAATAAATTTTTTTTTTTTTTTTTTTTTTCATATTAAAATATTACAATATAATCTTACATTCTACTATACGTTCCTGATTACTATACTACACTACAGGGACGATACCATGGGGAGCGAAAGACTATGACTACCCCATGGCCAATATGAAAAGACACGCAACGTTAAACTAAATACAACTACACTANTTTTATACATTTTTATATTCGACGTTCGATCGAGTGGTGTTAGAGGTTCAATCGCTGTTGCACACATTCGAAAATTCTACAAAACGTAGCGAAATGTTATTCGATTCTGATTCCTTTCAGAATAGTTAAAAGGTCTATCAGGTAATCAATAAATCAGTCAGTCAATGAGGCAATCAAATAATTTAATCAATCCATCAATGGTTCAATCGATGAACCAATCAGGTAATTAATCAATCAGTCAGGCAATCAGGCAATCAAATAAAGTAAGCAATTGATTATTGTTCGATCGATCAACCAATCAGGTAATCAATCAATCAATCAATCCAGCAATCATTCAATTAATCAGTCAATCAGTCAATGTATCATGCAATCACTCCATCCGTTAGTCGCATCATTCAGTCTTGTGTATGGCTTTTCCTAGTGATCAAGTGAATCAGTTATTGAATCTCTCAATCAATTTACTTATGTTTTCCAATCAGCCAGTCAAAAATTTAACAGTTTGTTAAAATCAAAGTCAGTCGATATATATGCAGAAAATGTCTTCGAAAGAGTATGGATCTAAAAATAGAACTCTAAATTGTGAACTCGGCAAAAACAAGCGCCTCATTCAACTGCGAAACTCGGTATAAAGATTGATAACCTGTCGAACACCGCCGTTTTTGCCTAGATACTGTTTACCAAAATACATAGGAACAATGCGACTTTCTTGTCACCGTAAATTCAATTCAGAAGTTATTTTCACGGTAAAATGCTAACTACTGGTCTTTGTGGCAAGAAAATGGTTGCAATTTACAGGTTGGATACAATAGCTATTTGTCAATACACGTAGCCGACTTTCAAAACTGTCAAGCATCAATTAGACATTTGATTTATAGTCGCTAATTATTGAGATGAGCTAGGTGGTAGGTGGTAGGTGGTAGCATTGATAAAGAATGAAAATGTATGTTGTTTGTTCAGGGGTGAGGGAGTGTTGTTGGAAAACTTATCATAGCCTGCCTAAAATCATTTTTTTTGCAAGAATTCCTATGAAACCGTGCAAAATCTGGCTAGGAATCCTGCGATTTCCTGTGAAATCCTAAAAAAACAACGAGTTACAATTTTGAAATACTGTAATTAAAGTTTTCTAAATTCCATTGCTAATTCTGTTCGTCGATTATCTTAGATTTCTCCTTCTTTGTAGGAACTGTTATCCGACCCCCGGTGGAGATATGATGGGCGGTCTTTTGATACAGTTAAATGAATTTAAGATAGAGACATGATTCTATCATTTTAAAGATGGTTTGAAGATGTTTGCTGGATTACTTGAATAGAAGATATCATTTTCATCACCATTATCTTCAGGTAATCATGTACTGACAGTAACTGTTTTTTGTTCTTATCGGTTCATATTCTTTCAAATATGTGGCGCATAGTTTTGAAGACATTACCGAGAAAGTATTGAAGAAGCAGCTTTTTTTTGTTTTTAATTCACCACATCTGTGTTAATTGTTAAAAAGCTCGATTTCAAGACCATATCAATAACCTTCAAGAACAGAAATGTAAATATCTTAGATAAATCACAGTTATGGTATTTTGTTTGCAGGTGCAACTCATTTTTTCTTTCTATTGTGTGCAATTCTAGCAATACAATATTTTGGTGTAGTTTTTCAACATCTCTTCTTTGTTTTTTTTTACAGATCATTCTAAACCAAGCAGCGTGGAAAGCATCCGAAGAAGTTTAGCGTACAAACCTGTTCTTCTTGGTAAAATGTTTCCTCTAAGGTGAGCGAAAATTTCTTGTCTCAATTAATAACTGAAATTAATGGAGAATTGAGAAACTGACCTATGGGTTGCCTCTGGGGTGACTTCTGGAAAGCAGAATAACACAAGATCTAATATTGTTCAAATTTTATCAAGGCGATCATTGATTTATACGCTGTGCTTAAGAATTTGCTTAGGCCAAAAGGCTAAAGCTCTGGTTTGCAGGAAGAGGCAAATTTGAGCTTTCAAGGTTAACATGTCTGCTTTCAAAGCACCAATACCAAGAACCAAGGTACCTGTGTTCAAGTTAACTATCGAGGAACATTTTTAGTGTGATTAGATATTGATTGAAGCTAAATTCACATCGCTGGAGTCAACCAAATCCGTATACATGGGTTTTGGGACACCCGGTATATATTTCATACTTAATTTCTGTAAGGAGGGTTGCCCTTCATCAGAAGCTGGTTTTCAAAGGACCCTCGTAGCTTTGTTACACGGTGTTGTTCTGGATTTCAAGAGGCCCTCGTAATTTAATTTCAAGGGGCTGTTGAGGGTTTTACAGAGGCCTTCGTAACTTTTCTACACCAACAAAATCGGAAGCTCTGTCTCGTAGTCTTATTTCTTCACCTTTTCAAGTTGCAAATTATCAATAATAATAATAATAATAATGTTAATCATCATCATCACTGTAAATACCGGAGTTACCAACAATGCCTGCCAGAAGTCCTTGGAACGTTTAGCCCATTTCTTGACAATCCGCAATTCTAACCATAGCGATTAGGTTTAAACACCCCCTCGCCCTCGAAACAGTGTTGATTTGCAAGGTCATTGTCCTAGCATTCCATCAGAGTCGCGAATCGTCCTGCCCTCCCCATTTCATCTTCACAGAACAACATTGCTCTAAGGGAGCGAGGGGGAAATCACAAAAAAGGGCAAAAATAGCAAAGGTGTTCCAAGATTTTTGGCAGGCATTGAAGAACAATTAGCCTGCGTGCAGACTCGGGGTTTTGCCTGGGCCCGAGTCTGCACGCAGGCTAAGAACAATAGGCTAAATGCTTACAGGATACGAGAACTCTAAAACAACGCAACAAGCAACTTCAAAACAGGTACGTAAAATTATCAGACATGCACATGCTTCATAATTCCTATTTCATTTATTATTTGGGATTTGTTATCTTTGTTATCTTTGTTATCTTTATTATCTTTGTTATATTTGTTATATTTGTTTTCAGGCGTGAATTTCTGGTTTTGGTCATCTTCTCGTTTGCTGGAAAATGTAAGTGAACAACTACTTGAGTATGTAATCTTTCAATAGACCCTTGTTACATAAAAGTCTGAGTTGAATAATATCATTCTTGATCCATATCACTCGTAAGGCTAAGTGTGAGAGCTCTTGCCACCCCCAGATTTACCCCTTGGAATTTTTGGTTAGAAATAGGACACTTAGGAACCAGTCCTTTATAACTCTGGGTACCGGGCGGGCTGGAATTTATGAACTGGTGAAAAGTTTTCACACCCCTTCCAATTTTCTCTAAAAAATTTGATATCCCATCGAAAAATTAGAAAAAATTTCAAACCCCAGTAGCCATCTACAGTATAAAGTTGTGATGTAAGTTTATTGTAATTCACTTTGCTTAGGTGCTTTTCAGTGAGCTTTCTGTTGATTCACTTTGCCTTTACTTTGCATTGCTGCTGTACTTTCCTTTACCTGAAAAATTTCATACCCTCTCGAAAATTCCCAAAAATATTTCATACCCCCTCGTTTTCCTTTGAAAAGTGTTCATACCCCCACCAATTCTAACCCGCCCCGGTACCCAGAGTTATAAATGACTGGCCCCTTAAGGGACTAGACCCGTGTGTGCTAAGGAGAGAGAAGAGATGATTTTGAAAAAGGAGTGGAAAAAGAACAGAGACAGGTTAAGGTTTAGGCCTAGTAAGAAACGTTTGTTTTCATATGGCTTCATATTTAGATAGGATAGATACAAACATCGTGTTTGTGTAGTGCCTGTAATTTTCTTCGAACTATCAATGTAAATAGGTTTTTGTCTGGAAAAGTTAAGGCTTACTTTTAATTTTTTTACGGGCAAAATTAGAAAACAGTTATTTCATTGTATTGCGAGACTAAATTGTTTCCCAGGTAATATACGTTTACAATGAAAAAATTAAATGAATCAGTCTTCTAAAGCATCAATCATTGCTATTTAGGTTTGACGATAGATAAAAAATCCGCTGTGATGTCGCAATTCCTTCGCAATTTAACAAATCAAGGCTATGATACTAGAGTTAGACCAACAGAAAGAGGTAAGAAGCCTAAATCGTATCATTTACTTATTTATTTTATGAAAACTCCACTTAGACACCATTTTGCATTTTTTGTAATTTTCGAACACCAGCAGAGCAAAAACTATGAACGCATGCGCGAAAGCTCGTAACTTGATATTTTGTTCATTGGGCCTTAAAGGGGCTCCGTCGCCAAACAATAAACAAATCCGTAAACTCGCACATGTCACCAATTATCCATTGTTCATCCATTGTTTTCTGCAGTTTGTTTGGTGGCTTGACCCAAGCCACCAAAAACTGACCGGTAAAAATCCACTTATATCTGAGCAATCCTAGAAGATATGAATGTTTGGTTTGTCCCTCGATGAAGTACAATGATCTATTTCCAAACAGCACTTTTCATTTTGAAAAAAGTATGAAAATCCCGTGTGATATCACCTTTCAAAAAACTGCAAAAATCATCGTTTTGTTTACTTTTTGACGACGGAGCCCCTTTAAACTCGTAATTTACCATTTCAAAAAGCTTATGTATCCAAACACTTTTTTATTAGACTGCTTGATGACGTCCTTTTACGCAGTTTTTGCTCTCTATCGAACACCAGAACGACGAATTTTGTGCCTTAGGAAAGTCTTGCTAAGAATGCAAAGCAAAGTGTTGTCAAAGCACGAATTGAGGCACAAATAATAACATTAAAAGGGGATCCGTCTAAATTTTTGTCGAAACGATGCAGTGATTTGGCAGCTCTTTGAAGGGCCTTATCATACAAACTTTCCATCTTCTTTTCAAAATGAAAGGGTTATCTTGAAGATAGACCTTTGTACTTCACAGAGGAAAAAACCAAACATCCATAGGATAGGCCATATTTTTTATCAACGACAGAGCGAAGCCAAGAAAAACTAGGCCGGTCCAAACGTTGCAAAGATTCATTGCAACGAAAAATAAAAGACGAGAAAAAGTAACAGACAGGAAAAAATAAAGTAGCTTTTAGAAAAGCTGATTTGTGATCAGATGGATGAACTGAATGATTTTCACCTACTTTTCGCCTTGAAATAGGACGCTTTCGCGGCTTCACGTTTGACTTTTCAAGCTCAGTCCAATGAAGACAAACTATCGCGTCAGCTGGAAATTTTTCCCGCCACTGCTATGGTAGCCTCATTCCAACTGACATCCCTGAAGATCGCGGTGCATGCTCAGACAAATATCGCCTATCTTAGACATCCATATCTCTTCTAACTGCTCGGATATAAGTGGATTTTTGTGTGAGTGATCAAAACAATCACAATTTATTGTTTTATTTCTCAGTGACAAACATATCAACTCAGATTGCGTTGTTATCCCTGGGACCTGTCAATTTGCAAACGACGGTATGTCAATTTTTATTCTAATAAAATTTAATGCTGGTTATGTTTCAAAAACGCAAAGTTAGGGCCTCTTTATGTGGGGAAAAACACCTCACCTGCCAGACCCGGGACTGACAGGCGAGATTCCTCCTTCCTATAGAATCCCATTGTTTTTTTACTTCGCGTTTAAATGACAAAACGCAACACCACCGGTATGGTGAGATATCGCCTCACCAGAGGTGGAATCTCACCTGGGCGAGGTGAAATTTTTCCATATAAACGAAACACTACCAGTAGGGTGAGGTGTACTGGCTTTCTTCGTTGATTTCTATTGGTTAATTCGTGCTGATTTCATGGATGAGAGACTTTACTCCACCTCGCCTCTCAGCCCCGGGGCTGACAGGCGAGGTAAAATTCTCATATAAACAGTGGCTGAAATTTACCTCGCCTGTCAGCCCCGGGGTTGACAGGCGAGGTGTTTTTCCTCATATAAACAGGCCCTTGGTCTGCTTGCAGTGTTTCTTTAATACAAATTTAAGGCAAATTCAAAGTAAGCTTTATTGCCTTCATTCAATTATCCATTCAGTGAGATAATTTATGTTACATCATAAATTTATGAGATATCGTAGTGCGAAAACCTTAAATCAGCGTACTACGGTGATTTGTAGCTAAGCATTTCTCATTGCTGCGAAGAAATATTAGGCCATCGCCTGTGGCTTTCTAACAAGCGCAGAAATAAATTTCCCTTGCATATATGGCGAGACTAAAAGCTTTTTATGCCGAAACGTTGCTCATGACATTGCTGACCAAAAACAATCAACCCCCCGTTGATACGTTTGCACAATAACTGAAAATCAGGGGGTAAGTTGTTACTCGCATGATGACGTTATCAATGTAAAAATTAATGTGTAAGATTGGTTAATGTTTCGTAATTGAAGAATGGGTTAATGTTTCATAACTGTTCTTTTTGTCAAATAGCGATGTTGTATGAAAACTGAACAAGGGCAGATTTTGTAATACAATAACAACAGCTTCATTTGATTGACACCTCAATTCAAAGCGATTACAATTCAATTGTTACGTGGTTATATATGTTATATATGTTACGTGGACAAATCAATTCAAAGCGATTAGCGACTGCAGACAAAGGAATTCTCTCAACCAGTAATTCAAAACAAATAAAGCCGCAAAGGTTTCCCCGAAACTAGTAGGGCAAACTCTCGCCTTGTGCAAGCGAAAGGTGGTTTTTAAGAGAAGTTATGTGCTTATAGCGAAAGAAGAAGGGTAAATCTAAAGTTCTGTCTGGCGGATTTGGTTTATTTGATTCAGAAGCCGAGCAAAAGGCGTTGTAATTCTCGCCTATTTAGGGCTTAAATGAAACCATTACAAAACAGCTCCTGAATCAGCTAAACAAAATCCGCCTGACAGAACCTTAGATTTACNTAGATTAGTTGTATATATTGTCAATATTTATAGCTAGATAAAGATAATCGAATGAAAATAAGTTGACAAACACACAAATTTCAATTTCAACTAAATCATGGGCCTGGATCGAGCATGGCATTTTCTTTACCATACCAACCAACAAGGGCAGATTTTGTAATCCAATAGCAACAGTTGTATTTGATTGACATCCCAATTCAAAGCGATTAGCGACTGCAGACAAAGGCAATTCTCTCAACCAGTAATTCAAAACAAATAAAGCCGCAAAGGTTTCCCCGAAACTAGTAGGGCAAACTCTCGCCTTGTGCAAGCGAAAGGTGGTTTTTAAGAGAAGTTATGTGCTTATAGCGAAAGAAGAAGGGTAAATCTAAAGTTCTGTCTGGCGGATTTGGTTTATTTGATTCAGAAGCCGAGCAAAAGGCGTTGTAATTCTCGCCTATTTAGGGCTTAAATGAAACCATTACAAAACAGCTCCTGAATCAGCTAAACAAAATCCGCCTGACAGAACCTTAGATTTACCCTTCTTCTTTCGTTATAACCACGTAACATCTCTTAAAAACCACCTTTCACTTGCACAAGGCGAGTCTTTGCCCTACTAGTTTCGGGGAAACTTTTGCGGCTTTGTTTGTTTTGAATTACTGGGAGAGAGAATTTCCTTTGTCTGCAGTTGCTAATCGCTTTGAATTGGGGTGTCAATCAAGCGCAACTGTTGCTATTGTATTACAAAATCTGCCCTTGTTTGAAAACTGAAGTTTCCTGATAGTATGTAGGGGGTTGGGGGCACAGCTTTATCTCTCGTGGCTGCAGACTCAGCCTTTAGAATATTAAAATGAAGGTGTTGTGGCGCAGTAGTTTAATCCTCAGAGTCTGCAGCCAGAACAGTCAGGCGGACAGGGTTCGATCTCAGGAGAGCTCCACCACTTGAGCGTCATGACAAGGGGTCGCGGACTCAATTAGGTTTTCTTTACTTCTGCGATCACACCGCTTGGCGCTACAAAGCGTAACTTCACTTTCAATATCTGTCAGATTTGCCCAGTCTGTCAAGGGATTTTTGGATTGTTGTCCTATGGAAAGCACCACAACGTTCTGTCTTAAGCATTTTCTTTTCCTTTTAGTCGATTAGTTGTGATATTCTGCTACGCCACTGGTGGAACGACCCTCGACTTGCATACGACAACAAAACAGAATTGAATTTTAATGGCAATCCAAAAAAAAAAAAAAAAAAAAAAAAAATGACAAGGGGTCGCGGACTCAATTAGGTTTTCTTTACGTCTGCGATCACACCGCTTGGCGCTACAAAGCGTAACTTCACTTTCAATATCTGTCAGATTTGCCCAGTCTGTCAAGGGATTTTTGGATTGTTGTCCTATGGAAAGCACCACAACGTTCTGTCTTAAGCATTTTCTTTTCCTTTTAGTCGATTAGTTGTGATATTCTGCTACGCCACTGGTGGAACGACCCTCGACTTGCATACGACAACAAAACAGAATTGAATTTTAATGGCAATCCTGCTAGTATTATTTGGGTGCCTGACACATATATATCTAATGGCATAAAGACACATACACACAAAGGAGTGACAGGAAACTTTAGAACGAAAATTGGCCCAAATGGAGATGTGTACTTAAGTGCCAGGTTAGGTTTCGATTAATGCTTATTGTTTGTCTTTAATGTTTTGTTGTGACTACTGCAAAGTCATCAATCTTCTATTGATTGAAGAAAATCAACTTTCTCTCATTTTCTGCGTAAAGGATCCCAGCCCTAACCCTAAACTTATCTATGAGAGTAAAATTCAGTTAAGCGAAACGAGGGAGTAGCAATATTCAAGTTACTTCCCTGACAGTAAAAAACGCATGGATGATTCAGGAGAAAGAAGAACAAGAAAAAGCTAAAGTTTGTCTCAAATGAGATTTTGATGACGCAAACTTACTCATGCCACATAATAAAATTATTGTTATTCGTGGGCATTTGCCAATGACATCTAATTTGAAGCAGATTATTGCTGTGGACTAGATATAACAACAGTCAGCGAGTGCTGTCGATTAGTATTTCTACCAAATGCGTCTCTAGCGAGGTCAATTTTATAGAAATTAATTGAATGATTATCGCTAAGGAAACGTGTATTATGTTTGAATTTACAGTTGGGTAATGGTTCAAAAGGTAAATGATGTAGAATATTGAGTTACTCTCCTCCGCCGGTTTCTAGTTCCCTAGTCCATGGCTGTTGGTTCCGTAGTTCTGTAGTCCATGGTTCAGTGGTCCGTAATATTGAGTTCTGTATTGTTAGAAATAAACCTTTGTCGTCCATTGACGTAGTTAGGTAGTTAAGTAGGTAGGAAGAACTCATTATCTTTTTGTTTGTTGGATAAATGCTCACAAGCCGCGAGCCCGCGAACCGCAGCCGTGAGCTGGCCCGTCTCTACATAGCCAAACGGCAGGCAGATAGACAGGCTAATTTCTCTCGCTGATTGAAGCAGAAGAGTTAAGCTGCCCTCGGCAGTAATTATCTTTTGAAGATTATGCAATCAACCAGTCAAAATGACGAAAAATCTCAAACCATTTTTTTCTTCTGCAGGTTGACCATTGAGTTCACTTGCAAGATGGATTTTAGATACTATCCGATGGACACCCAAAAATGCTCTATGGTAGTTGAAAGCTGTAAGTACCAGGTGTTTCAAAAAAAGTGCAGGGTCTCCCAATACCCATGTACTCTCGTTTAAAAATCACCAAAAATCGATTATCCAACCTAATTAAAAATTTTCGTTTTGATCTCTATTTTCAAAGCATAGCTTCCAAATCTTTAAATCGGCGTAAAAAGATGGGTGTACAACTCTGCAACCTATTTCTTCTGACTGAGTGGCTTGAAAGAAACTTTAGTTACTTATCTTTAATTGTACTATTGGTCTTTTCAGAAGTTGTGAATATTTTTCAAAATTTCAGCGTATGTTACATTTCAACTCATTTGAGAGTGTCACGTCATCAAATGTCTAAATCATAAACCAGAAGAGTGACAGACGTTTAAAAAAAAAAAAAAAAAAAAAAAAAAAAAAGATGGGTGTACAACTCTGCAACCTATTTCTTCTGACTGAGTGGCTTGAAAGAAACTTTAGTTACTTATCTTTAATTGTACTATTGGTCTTTTCAGAAGTTGTGAATATTTTTCAAAATTTCAGCGTATGTTACATTTCAACTCATTTGAGAGTGTCACGTCATCAAATGTCTAAATCATAAACCAGAAGAGTGACAGACGTTTGCTTGATACCATGTTGTAGACATCCATAAACTATGGTTTTCTTCGAAATTATTTCAGGTAGCTTCAAACAGTTTAGAAATTATGATGGTTTTAAATCTTTTCTGAAAATTTTTCTTGAATTCTTGGAAAAGTAGAAAAACACTCTAATTCTAAAAATATTGAAGATTTCAGAAAAGTCAAACGGTAGAATTATAGAGAAATAGCTGAAGTTTCTTTGAAGTCTTTCAGTTCAAAGAAATAAGTAACTGAATTTTACACAAACTTTTTTTAAAGATTTGGAAACTATGCTTATTTTCAATCATCAAAATATACTCAAAGATGATAAAATGCTTGTTTTCGTTACTGAAAAGGTATAACATGAGGGGCTAAAAAACCTTATTTTGAGCTATACTCTTCAAGCAACATCGAAAATCTTGCCAAAGAGCCACAGTATTGAGATTTTTATTGCCCTTCAAGTGTACAACGATAGTTTGCGTTTCTTTCTGACTTTTACGACCTCGCTAGAAGTTCAATATACAAAAACAAGTTAATCTGGTAATCATCAATGCTTTTTGCCGTATTCTTCAAAACCACGCAGCCCAAACAAAGAGATAAATTTGTTGATTCTCAACCCAATCACAAGATCTGCTACACTTGAGAAAATGATTCGGTCTTTGATCTACTTGCCAACTACTTGCTAAACACGATTCGTGTTTTTGAAGTATGATTTCGTGTGGTATCATCTAAACATGTTTGTCTTTTTCAGATGCATATACTGGCGATGAAATGACATTGTCCTGGGTTGAGCATCTTAACCCGATCAACTTTGTTGATGACGAATTAGAGGTCACTGAATATAGGATCAAAAGAGTGCAGGCAGTTGTGGCAAGATTGATCTACCTACAAAATAGTAAGTCATATTCGGCTGAGTAATGTATTGAGACTACAATCGTAGCCAAGAAAAGCTGGGACGTAGGCTGATGTCAATGTTGTTGTGATATTTCTCAAAATATCGAAAAGAAAACGTACTTCTAGGACCCTCTTGCCCTTTGCATCCTAATTTTCAAGGTCGAATGGTGTTTGATTCACGCAACGTTGAAATGGGGTAGCGGGAGGCACGGAATCAAGGGCCGAAACAGTGTAATTTTGAAATTTGTCACAGATATTTTGGCAATGATTGTTGTATGTTGACACGATACCGACACAATATCACAGCAACTTCAGCAGATGTGACAGTACCAATCACTTTGTAAGCAAACTCATTCATTCATTACTTTCTTTTAAGTAGACTAAAAAGATTTATAGGAACACCGCAACACGACGAAAAAACGACGGCAAATGTGTGTGAATTTAAAGGATACATATATATCGCCGTATTTCCAGCTATTTAAAGCTAATTTAGGCCTACTATGCATGCCAAATCCAGGCATGGGACCCCTAGTTTAGCGTCCCCTTCGGAAGGACTGCGAAGTGAGTTGCTTGGCTTGCTTGGTCGGGCATCTTGAAGGTCATCCTTCTGGATTTTGACCTCGCACGACCGAGCTTAGTTTAAGTCACCTAACGGAAACAGTATAAGCCGCTCGGCCACTCGCACCACAAAGAATCTATCTGATTCTTTTCGAGAAAGTTGAAAAATTTTACGTCTACATCATTTTCGAATGTTTCACGATGTCGTCTAATTGTTCAGTTTCCCTAACCTTGTCATTGCACAATTAATATCTGACTTGCCTTGTTATTTTACTTTTCTACAGGTTCATTCACAATCCTAAAAGGAATCTTCCACATCGAAAGATTATTTCCTCATTATCTTTACCACACGTACATTCCAAGCATCTTTCTTGTAAGTCTGTCTTGGAGCACATTCTGGATTCCCCCCTCTGCAGTTCCTGGAAGAGTCACCCTGATTACCACAAACTTCCTTACTAGTATGTTCATCTTCAACAACGTTGGGACATCCAAGCCAAAGGTTCATTACAAGACAGCTTTGGAGATATTTGGATTGTTAAATGTCATTTTTATCATGATGGTTATGGTGGAATATGTTTTGGTTTTGAAGTTTCCTGATTTTATGAAGAAAAAGGTCAGTACCTATTCTAATGTTTGCTAACTGTCTCGTTTTCTTTTCTTTGTTTAACTAACTAAAAAGATTGTGATAAAGTAGTATTACCACTATATTGTTAGCTTGTTATATCTATTAATTTTGCTTTTAACACGTCGGTTTGAAAATGAAACTTTTACGTGTATAAATATTATGAAATGAAATGAAAATAACGTAGGCTCCAATTCTTTGAAAAGATGAAAGTGTTGTGACGCAGTGGTATAATCCTCTGACCTTGCAGCTAGGACAGTCAGGTGGACAGGGTTCGATCCCAGGTAGAGTCCCACCGCTTGAGTGTCATGACAAGGAGTCGCAAACTCGATTAGGTCTTCTTCACTTCTGCGATCCCGGCACTTAGCGCTAAAACCGCAACTTCACCCCCACCTTTAAAGATATTGATTATGGCTTGAAGCTGTTGGAATTTTGAGAACTCATCGATATTTTTTCGAAATAAAATTGGATTTCATATTTTAACTCGTTTGAGGATGTGACATCATCAAAGTTTCTAAATCGTAAACCAGAGAAAATGGAACATTCCAACAAAGAACATGACAACACGACGTACCTCTGAAATCAGATTTTAATCAAAAATGCAACGAAAACTTACTGCATGTGCATCACTGGTGAAAAAAACCGATATAGAATTAATGTTAGTGAATTTTTTTTACATCGCTAAAATTTGAAACAGACGAAAAACGAAACTGAAATTTAATTGTTGTTGAGGTGGAGGCAAAAAATATAACGCTATCGAGTTGCCTCCATACACAACATACGGGCATACTATTACTTTACAATAAAAATAAACTCTACACTACTAAGAAAAAACTAGAGCTGACAATCTCACACTTTAGGCGATCTTTCAATGAATGAATTTGAACAGAGGATTGAGATACGATATAAGAAAAAGCGACATACACCGAATTGAGATTTCATTCACAGAAAAAATCCACTTGCTAGCTAATTTTCTCAAGATTTAATTTCTCTTTTTTCAACAGAAGAATGATACACAGTCTAAGAAAAACAACAACCAGCAAAATATCACCGTTCCATTACCAGAAGCTCAAGATGCGTTGAAGTCCTTGGCTGTTGCGTTGAAATCTAACTCACAAGAGGAGTCCAATGAGACCGTCAAGAAAAAAGGCAATGATGACGTGAGTCATATCTTTGATGTGTGCTCAAGATTTCTCTTTCCATTCGTGTACGCTATTTGCGTGAGTGTCTACTTTGCAAGTTATCTTATGCATGACTGAATAAAGATCACGAAGGTGGTTTGGTTTAAAATAATGCACAAGGGCAGATCTTGCAACAATGTTTAATTAAATTATGTTTCCATGATTAATGAAGTAACCACGGATAAGATTTTGTAATCAACTGAAGTGTTTGTAAAGTCAGTTCTCCGTTATCAAATATATAAATCTAAACTGTCGAACGTGTTATCTTATAAAACTGCACCTTTATGTCTTGTTCAGTTCCTACCCTGAACATCCCCCTGACACCCCCGGGCATTTGCTCAAAAAATACTCCCAGCCTCCGGGCATTTGACCGTAATTTTCCCCAGCCCCCAGGCATTTGAGTAGCATTTGACAGGAACAGGAGCGTTTGCTCGTACAGAACTGGGAATATGGCAGTTTCTCAGTGTCCGGCCCCCGGGCTTTTGCTAAAATTTGCTTGGCTTCTCGGCATTTGTGCAAGAAATTTTTGTTGACCCCTTGGCTACCTGGGGTGATCAGGGTAGGAATTGAATGACACATAATGAGCAACTTGTCAAAACACCTTTATGATAAAAATTTTTAATGTTGACTTAACAATCTAGTTATTGCTGTAATTGAATCTAAAATCATAATCTCTTGCTGAAA
>REGL01000049.1:564367-597039 GCA_004194395.1 Aurelia aurita complex sp. Pacific
CCCTCTCTAATAAGCCCCCCTCTGGAGGGTCCAAAGTTAAATAAGCTCCCCCGTGGGCTTAATAGAGCTTTTGCGGTATCTTTTGCAGATCTTACTGACTATGTGATCTATTTTTCAGTCACACAGGTACGAATTCAGATTGGAATTGTTGCTATGGGTCCAATAAGCCTACTAACTACAGTAAGTAACTTGAGTTTACCGTAAAACTGTCGATCTTCCTTATTTGATAAAACATTTGTTCTTGTTCCCAAGATATATGTTTTCTTCGCTAAAAATATGTCGCTAAAAAACACAACTTCAAATTCACTTCACTTCACTTCAGAAGCATTCGAATGAATTTCATGCAAATTTGATTTAGCATAAAAATGAAAATATAGCTCCACTTAGTTTATTATTTAGTACCTAGGCTCTTGAATAGTTAACTTAAATTTAGATTGTTTGTTTACTCGTTGTCGGACATTTCAACGAGGAACTATTAGTTTTAGAAAATTCAAACTGCTAAACTAGCGACTTGAGTTCTGCTCGGAGTTCTGAAGAGATGAATGCGGTAATAACCTGCTTGCTTAGATATTGATTTTAGTTTCCATTGAAAAGCGATGAAGAAAATCTATTTATTTACAATTGTCATTTACATGCAACTGAATGTATACGACGAATCATGTTTTAGGTTTCCACTTATTCAAGAAAAGCAACATTTCACAGTTTCAGAAGCTCCGAAGTGTCATGATTTCAAAGAGAAAATGAAATTCGATTCGATTTGAAAATTGAAGTCACTATGAAAATAAAGCTCGGTGAAAACCTCCTGTTAGGAACATAATTCAGTAAATCTATAAGTAACCATAAGTCAAACGAAAAGGATATAAATAATAGCTTTTTAGTTCTTTTACTCAGTTTTTGCCGAATCAACATACAATGGTACTAATCAAATTCACCCATGCGACACAACATGTAAACTTGTTCAGCTGAACAAATAGAAATGTTTAGTAACCTCTGGCATTTGATATAAGTTGAAGGACTTAATAGAGAGGGCGGCTTATTTAACGCTTATTAGGGAGGGGGCTTGATAGGGAGGGGAACTAAACAGAGCTTTAAGGGTATTTTCTCGCAAATTATCTCCTAGACCATGGAAACTGAGATCTTTCTGCGTGTATATTGGAACGATCAACGTCTTGCATTTGACAACATAACCGAGCTTAATTACAACGGCGATCCATCAGAACTTGTTTGGACTCCAGATGTATACTGTTTCAATTCAATCAAGACAGCGCGCCAGAAAGCATTAACAAATAATGTTAGAACAAAGATTGGACCAAATGGCGATATTTATGTCAGTCTAAGGTAGGCATACGCGTAGTTTTCAACAAGAAGGTATAACATTGGACTTACCCCAAGTCTATTTCGTGAAAATTGAAGGGAAAAGCGAAAAGCGAAATGTTTCGTAGTATATTTTCAGATATACAGTTAAGTCCGAAATTATCCATACCTATGCCAAATTCTGAGTATTTTGCATCGTTGTATTTGAGGACCAATTTTACTGTGGCTGAAGTTTCGTAAGAATGTGACAAAAGGCTGAAACAAGTGCTACAAGAGACATTTCAAGGAATGGAATATCTTGTGAATTGGTTAGCAAATATAACGATTGAAAATACTCCAAATTTGGCATAGGTATGAATGATTTCGGGCTTAACTGTACTTATTACAGTTGACGAAATAGACGTGGGGTAAGTCTAGTAAAACACTGACCAGCCCTATTTCTACATTGCACTAAGTTTACAATATCCTGTACAGATTCAAGTGCTATTCTTGAGTGATTTAGAGTTATTGCAAATCTGACACGACATCTTATTTCAAACAGATCTTAATTTCATTTCTTCTTTTAGCAGAACCTGCCAAAGCTTTAATTTGATCCCGAATGTTATATCCTAAACTATAATTGTGTTTTTATATTTTTGCCATTTATTTCTAAACACTCACACTTACATTGTTTGTATTGTTGAAGCTTTCGCCTCACTTCTGAGGAGGCCTCATCAGATTTTAATTTACTTCCAATAAATCTTCTCTGTTTGCAGGTTGAATATCAAGTTCTCTTGCAAAATGGATTTCAGATTGTACCCAATGGACACCCAAGAGTGCTCGATGAATTTCGAAAGCTGTAAGTAAACTCTATAATACCTTTGGTTCAAATCTGATGACACCAATATCACAGGGGAACGGGAATCCATTTTTAGTATCTGAGAAGGCACTGAAAATTTTCTGCAAAAGAGAACCTGGATCAGAGCAGAGCTGCGGAAAGAGCTTCATATATGCTTAAGCGTACGCACGGGAAGATATAATCTGAGGGGCGCTGCCCGATAAAAAGTCCATTGTTTACGAAAATGGTGCCCGATTTAAGGCTGATTTTTACCAGAATGTGGCCAATTTTTGCAAATTTTTCCAGCGTTGGGGGGCTGTAGTTCCCCAGCCCCGCTCCCCAGCCCCGCCTCCTACACATTTGCATGTATGCTCTCTGTAACAATTCAATTGGCACCTGAAATTTTATGTGCCCAAGTAAGAAGCGAAGGCACACAAAGTTTGGCCAGAAATATACTCACTTCAAACTAGGTATCTGCACATAGAGTCCCTATTCCAGAATCTCTGGGATAACCTTGGGTTACCTATTACGAAATTTGCAGCTGCCGTAGTGCAGAGTTTGTATTTTTCATAGCTTGTTGCGAAGGTTATACCATTGCAGCGAGGACTTACATTTATCAAAAACTTGACGTTGTCCAGTCGTGAATATATTTATCTTTTTACGGATATCCAATATTATTTGCTATCTTTCAGATTCATACCCATATGACGAAGTCCGCCTAAGCTGGTTACAAAACGAACCCGTTAAATTCCCTCGAAAAGTTCAATTATCTGGCTATAATATTACATCTTTCAAAGCAATTACAAAGAACCTTACTTATGGCCCAAATAATGGTAAGTTTTCATTCAATCTTTCTTGACTTGATTACAACTTCTAATGACGGTCACACGATGCATTGTTAGATGAGCATTGGTTCCAAATATGGTGTTGTGTTGTGGCGAGGCGCAGTTGCGTAATCCTCTGACATTGCAGCCAGAACAGTCAGGTGGACAGGGTTCGATCTCAGGTAGAGTCCCATCATTTAAGCGTCATGACAAGGGGTCGTGCGGACTCGATTAGGCCTATTCTACTTCAGCGATCCCAGCGCTTGGCGCTAAAACTGCCACTTCACCTTCACCTTCCAAATCTCTTTAAATCGGTGTAAAAAGTTTGGAGTAAAATAATTTTACCTATTTCTTTGAACTGAATGGCTTGAAAGAATTTTGTAGCTACTTTGCTATAATTCTTCCGTTGGACTGTTCAGAAATCCTAAACATTTTCAGACTTAGATTTCAAGGAAAAGTTTCAACAAAACTAAAACCATTGTAATTTCTAAACCTTTTGAGAAAAGATCGAGTTATTTTCAAGATAAATATAGTTTATGAATGTCTACAATATGGTATCAAGCAGCAGTCTTTCACTCTTCTGGTTTACGATTTAGACATTTGATGACATCGCATCCTCAAATGAATTGAAATATGAAATGAATCTTTCTTGAATTCTCAAGAAAGAAGAAAGCCTTTGATTCTGCAATTATTGAAGATTTCAGAAAAATCCAACGATAGAATTATAGCAAAGTAGCTTAAGTTTCGCTGAAGCCATTCAGTTCAAAGAAACAGGTCACAGAATTTTACACCGACATTTTTAAAGATTTGGAACCTATATGCTACTTTGACCAATTTCACCCTTACTTACCCTATTGATTATTCTTTTGCAGAAGTATTTGGTTTCTTGCAAGCAGTCTTCACGATCTCCCGATTATTCCCATTTTATTTGTACCATGTTTACATCCCAAGCATCTTTCTTGTCTGTCTCTCCTGGAGCACATTTTGGATCCCTCGAGAATCTGCCCCAGCCAGAGTTTCACTCATCGTCACCAACTTTTTGACAAGTATGCTAATTTTCAGTCAAGCAGGACAATCTAAACCACAAGTTCCTTATCATACTGCTTTGGAAGTATATGCGGCAATAAATGCGATCTTCATCATGGCTGTTATGCTTCAATATATCTCTGTGTTGAAAATACCAAACAAGGCCAAGAAGAAGGTAAGCAACCATTAGTCTCACTTAACCCCGACCACACCCCGACCAGGTATGAGATCAGTGGGTATGCAGCAGGGGGCACAATGTTTTGTGCAATTGGGATTCTCGACGGGGAGCAGTGGCGGCAGAAATCATTGTCGTTGTCGTTCTCTCATCTGGGGCTTCTGTTGTTCAGTATCATGAGCCTATACTGGCCTAGCCTGCGTGCAGACTCTACTGATACCTTTTGAGAGAAGTTTCTCCTCTACAGGAGGAGAAACTTGTCTGAAAATGGGAATAATGTTTGCCTGACATCTGTGTCCCATCTGCGAAACGGATTCTAGTTTTGAAGGCAGAAACACCGCAAAACAATGACATAACTGCCCTGAAGAAGTCGTGCATGGCAGGACGAAATATTGGTAATATGAATATTTTTTAAATTCACACTCATTTGCTGTTGTTTTTTTCATTGTATTGTGGTGTTGCTGCCTTCAAATTTATTCATTTATTCGTTTACGCAAGCATCTTCGGACCCGGCGACCGACGCTGGTATCGTGGCCTTTCATTTTTCAAATTATTTTAGCATTTATCAGTACTTAAGCGTTTATTTGAAACTTTTTGTAGGTGTTTATTAGTCGTTATTTCGCTTTATGTCCTCCTTATGTAATGGCTGTGAGGTTGTCAATTGTCTTTTGCCCCTATTGCCCCTCGTGCCCATCATGCCCCTCATGCCCCTCGTGCCCCTCGTGCCCCTCGTGGTATCGTCCATGTAGTGTTGTAGAGTAATTAATATGCAGTATACCAAGACATTTTGTTCTGTAAATGTTTTGAATCAAATATGTAAAAAATGTCTTACTTGAAATGTAGGGATGAAAATGTTTCAAGAAACGTGAGTTCCACTGAAGGCTCAACTGCTCTCAAATACTGTACCCCGCCACAGGTAATGGGGAAAAATATTTGTCAATTTTGTCTAGATTAGGCCAACCACGACGATGTTTGTGATACAAGCAGTTCATCACAAACATCTAATCGTCCTGATTGGCCTAATTTAGACAAACTTGGCAAATTAGGCAAACACTAAAGTAAAAAGAGAGGTACTTGTTCCTTTCATAATAATTTTTCCCCATTACATGTGACCCCGCTAACAAAACGCCGATTTGAAATTTGTTGCATTTTGTCTAGGGTACTAGCGTCAAAGAAGATACTGTATCAAAACATGCCATCAACAATGGTTTTCAATTTTACGAGGAAAGCAAGGAAGTGGCATACATTCACAGAGATCAGTTCTCTCATCGTAAAGTAGAGGCCACTGCTCGCCGAAGAAAAGTACTTGACGCAGATGAAGCCAATTTACGTGACGCTGAAAACATGTCTGAGGCACATTTTATAGATTCATACGCACGAATATGTTTCCCACTTTCGTATACTATCTTTTTGATATTTTATTTTACTTATTACATGTTACTTGCATAACAACTTGATCAGTAAGGTCTACTGGGGTAAAATGGGTTGGGTGAAAAGTGTAGATAGATTTTGCTAGAATCTTTGCTCAGAGTTTTCATCTTGCTAGAACCACTCGAACTACCCTCCTTGACATATATCCACTTTACCCCAGCCTACCCATTTTACCCACTTTTTTCTCTTTGTTGTAATGCAAATGCATTGGTATTTATTGTCTGAACATAGATGAAAATGACAGAACTAAACCAGATTAATCTTTTCACTTACCAGCACTGACTCTAGAAAATGCTTAGTTTAGTTTAGAAAAGGCTAGAAAAGGTTTAGATTAGTAACTAGAATTAGTAATTTACAGATATGTGATTTAATTAGATATTTGATTTCATAGAATCACACTCTGGTGAGGACATAGGTTTGAAAGGCCTCAGTGTGCTAGAAATTTGTTTGTTTCTTTGCATGCACATTGTTTTCCTGCCTAAGAATTCTACTTTAGTTTCTGAAGAATTCTTGTTTAGATAAATTTACAGTTTTCCTATGGCTCAAGAATCCTTATCATAATATTGAGAGAATTCTTGTCATGTCATGCCTGTATAGCCTGCATTCAGCTGCACGCAGGCTATGCCTTACTGTAATCGACTGTAATACAGAAATACAATGGTAATTTCACATGTCACAGGCTCCCAAATATTTTAGACATTTCTGCAATACTAAAACTTGCTCAGAAAGAGCCTTATCCCTGGCATTGGTAATGTCCAGCACGTCAATTGACAAAAATGACTTTGATATGGTAATTTTGAAACTTTTCTAAACTGATTGCTGAAGGATCACCGGATCACCCGAGATTTTCCCTCGATCCTGTTGTCCAGCACTAACATTCTCTGTTCCCTGTTCCCCAATTTCGCTAGCCTCGTTCTGCACGAGGAAATCGAATGATGCATTCCACAGGGAACACAGGAAGAAAGCAGGTGTTAGCCATTTTGTTTGGGAAAGGTCATGTCAAAACTTGAAGCAGAAAACTTGAGGCTGGTCTAATTTATCAAGGCTCAAAGATGCTTGGAGAGAGCTCAGTATTCAAGCTGTTGCAGCTGTAAGTATGTTTAGACTGATACTTTTCGCGAAAATTGCAGGGGCTACAATGTTTTGATAGTTGTTGCATGATTGATGCAAAAAGCTTTCTTGATTTTTGGGCCTACTAGGCCCCTCAGGCGGCCTAGTCTAGCTCTCTTCTTCTAGGCCCATCATAAATAATGAGGCCACTTTTCTTCTTTGAGATTAAATGAAATAACGCCGTGAGAGAGGCCATGATGGAATCACCATGCTGTTGTGTTGTAAAGAAATGAAAACGACCTGAGATGAGATTTAGTCAGTGGCAGGGCCATGGTGGGGGGAGGGGGTATGGGGGGTAAATACTCGCACTTTTTTGAAAATGTCACTACTGGCTAATTTTCAGTTGTTAATAGGGCCTTTTTAACAAATGTTTTTCAAAGTAAATGAATAAAAGATCCCAGCGTTATATGAGATGGGAGGGGCATTTCACTTCCAAAAGTTTTATATACCTTTCGCAAAAATCCTTTTGTTTTCAAGAAAAATCCATCAAAAATCCGTAAACATCCTTTGGTTTGAAAAAATCTTGTACGCTTTTGGAATGAGCGAAATGCCCCTCAATGAGATGCAGGATAACCTGGACTGTTTTACAAAGTCAATCGTTCAATGAACAATTCTCTTGATGTTTCATCATCTGTTATTTGTATTTTATGAACTTGTCAATGATTTCGCATGCGAACACATGCAGATAACGTTTGATACTCCTGTGCGAACAACTTTGAGTATGAGATCGCATGATTTGGCGTGCAACTTCGCATTATGAATTGACTTTCATTCGTATGAGGTCACATGATTTGGCATGTGACTTCACATAACGAATTCACTTTCATTCGTATGAGATTGCATGATTTTGTATGCAACTTCGCATTATGAAATCGCTTTTATTCGCGTGAAATCGTATGACGTCTTGCGACATCGCAAGACTTCTTATGAATTTTGCAAGAGTTAAGTTACGAATGGCCTGAGGTGCTTCACAAAAATTGAATACAAGAAAATTGTGTCTAGATATCTGCTGTTATGCAGTGCCAGAGACAAAGGAACCAGGGGGCACTGCCTTAAAGATGTCCCCTTTTTCTTTCAGGAAGTACCCCTTTAGGACTTTTAGCTTTTAATAAAAAAGTTGCCTTGGGGTGTCATGTGCCCCCAAGTTTAGGATGCTTCCTACAGCCCTGGCTTGCCATGGTATACCGGGTGTCCCAAAAAAAACGCAACGGATTTGATCGGGACTAACGACAAGAATTTAGGTCCAATCAATCCAAAATAATTTTTGATATAATCCTCAATAGCTAACTTGAAGATAGATACCTTGTTTGTTGATATTGGTGCATGGAGAGTTGGAATATCAAATTTGAAAGTCCAAATTTGCTTCCATCTCCTAACCAGAGGTTTCGGGTTTTGGCCTCAATGAAAACGTCTCGAGGAATCTCCTCAGTCATTGCATAGTGTAGTAGTGTGAGCATGCTAAGGCACACATGTTTAGGCACACATTTCAATTGCAATTTGAAATCTAAGAAAATTTACAAACAACAATGTCAAAGGGAAAATTCACAAAGGAATCTATTTCTTCAATCAAAGTGCACCTGCAAAAGAGCCAAGCACGAATGAGCAATTTTAAGGATCTTATCCATGGATAATTTTCCCTTGGGTATATTTGATTTCTTGTTTCACAATAATTCGAAGAAAGATTAAACAAAATGCATTTCATTAAAGTCATGAAGCTGGCAAGAACTAATTCATTTTTGACACCCAAGCAAACTATTTCCCGTATTACTTTCTTTTATGAGACAGATGCAATGCTAACTTTTCCAAAATTTAGAGGCATGAAAAAAGATGTCCTTTCAGGACAAAATTGATAAATTTGATTGAATTTATATTCAAATATTTTCCTCAGCATGAGGCTTTATTCTCTTATTTCTCGGTAATTCAGGAGATTCCCCAAAATAGCGCGTTTGCAGTTTAGGCCAAAACCCAAAAAGCTGTGGTTTGGAGGTTCAGGCAAATTTCAACTTTGAAGATTAATATTCCCACTCTCAATGCACCATTATCAACAAACAAGGTATCTATCTTCAAGTTAGCTATCCAAGATTATATAAAGAACTATCATGGATTGATTTGACCTAAATTCTTGTCGCTAGTCCCGATTTAATCCTTTGCGTTTTTTTTGGGACACCCGGTACATCCTGAACCAAATTTGCTATATTTGCTTTTGTGTTTCTCTAGTTATATTTCAAGTGATAAATTCTACATTGAGCCACTTGATGCTGATGTTTCGTCAAGCAAGATTTTAGAAATCGACAGAGTAACACAGGAGTTCTTACTCACAGGTATGTGTGAATTTAAATACACTCAGATCGTTTTGGCAGTTTATTTCAAAATAAGAGTATTTATTTAATGGTAATTTGTTTGATCCAAATTTTTGGTCATCAAAGTTTGAAACTTTTCTTCAGCCATTTTTCTGGTTGATGTGGTAAATTTTCAAACTTGATCTCCATACAGCTTTAATTGGTTACTATTTATACTTGATCACCTTGTGTTCTTTAAAGTCATCAAACTAAATCACTATACCCAGTCAGCAAAATGATATGAAACCATGTGAAACTGGTCCTTTTGCCAAAGGGCTGCTTCTTTCTTCTTTATCTTAAAGGGTCTGTTTCACCCAGCATTCCTTGCACGTGCCGTCTGTTGATGTTCCCTTGTTGTCCGCCATTTTCATGGGCCATGAAAATGGCGGCAACAAAGGCCAACCAAGAGATGGCACGTGCAAGGCATGCTGGATGAAACAGGCCCTTTAAATGATATGATGTGAAAACTGGAAGTTAATTGATACATTTCTTTTGCAGACAACAGGGGGCAGATACCAAGGAATTCAGAAGTTCAAGAAATATGTGGTATCCTTGGAATCATTCATCTAATGGCAGGTAATGTATTCCTGTTTTTATTTTTATCAAAGCAACTCTTTTCTAAAATTTTTGTTCAAAGGTTTGAATGATTGGCAAATAAGCATGATAATTTCTCTTTTCTGTGTCTATTCAAAAATCTGTCAAATTTTTACAAAAATATAGCAGGAAGAGAAAACAAGACAAATTTGATGGGATATTTCACATGTTTTATATGTTCTTCAGTCTCTAATGAAATCTGCTATGTCCTTCAAGGTATTCTCTCTCAATGGGCTTTTCTTGTTCTTTTTAGGACCATATTTGCTTACTATAAAGAAAAGGAGGCTTGTTGGGATCTTCAATGGACATGAAATATGGCAAATCAAAGAGACAGATATTGTGCCATTTCCAAAAACAATGTTACATCTTACCGAAGAGCAGGTACTGTATCATTGTCTTCAATTCTTTTTTTAATGCAAGCAGTGTTTCTGTGATGTTTTGTGTCAACTATTTTTCATTCTTTAAGCATAGGTTTCAAATCTTTAAAAAAGTGGGTGTAAAATTCTATGATGTATTTCTTTAAACTGAACGGCTCCAAAGAAACTTTATCTATTTCACTATCTTTCTTCCATTGGACTTTTAAAAGATTTTCACATTTTTTCAGAATTTGAGTGTTTTTCTTCTTTTCTAAGAATTCAAGAAAAATGTTGAAAAAATCTTAAAACCATCGCAATTTCTAAACTTTTGATGAAACATGAAATAATTTTCAAGAAAACAATAGTTTATGATTGTCTACAATAAAGCAAAAGTCTGTCACTCTTCTGGTTTATGATTTAAAAATTTTATGATATGTCAAATTCTCAAATGAGCTGAAATATAAACTACACTGTAATTTTAAAAATAGTCAAGATTTCTGAAAGTTTTTATGGTAGAATTTTAGATACAGTAAGTAAGTAGCTAAAGTTTCTTTCAAGCCATTCAATTAAAAGAAATATTGTAGGCCATACAATTTTAAACCCACCTTTTTACACCGATTTAAAGATTTGGAACCTATGCTCATTCTTTATCTTTTGTGAATATGATACTTCATAGCTTATATCATCAAAAATATAATTAATGTACCATCATGCTTGAGTTTCAAATGAAACTGTTTTTTTCTAACTTTCAGAACAGAGACAACAAAATATTTGTACAGATGGTGAAAACCATTCTTCAAAATGATGGATTCTATTTTTCATACACATATGACCTGACTCATACATTACAAAGGTTGCAGAACACAGCCAGTGATTTTGTGTATAGTCCACTGTTTGAGAGGGTAAGCATTGAGATGTTGAATTTTTTTGTCACAATGCTTTGCTGATTCATTTGATAGATCTTTGAATTATTTGTTTGCAAAGTGAACCTCATTTCATGATGCAGTTTTCTCATCATTTTTATCACAATAATATCCTTTCTCCATTCTGACGATCAGTGTTTGAAAAAATAGGTGAAATTCTGGATAAGGATGCCAGTGCCAACTGATGCTGAAGGGAACCTTCCTTGAAAGAACACAACACAAAATATGAAGATATATCAGATATTTTAGGCAAGAGGCAAATCATCTTGATATGTGATGTTTTCATTTTTAGGCAGATCCCAGATTCGTTTGGAATCATCATCTTATCAAACTAATGTCTGTACAGCCAGAAGTAAGTAATTATTTTTCTATTTTTTCATTACTTTCATTTTAAATTCAAATGTGTCATTATTCCATTTTTCCATTTGATAAAGATACAGGGAGGATAACTGCTACTTTTTCCTTACAAGAACGTTGACACATAATTTATAAGCAAAAGTTTGTACAAATCAGGATTAAATGGGGTAGATTGCTGAAGAAAGAATTGAAGAATTGTTTACAAAAAGGCCACCCATGTTTCAAAAATCTTTGTAGGTAACCAATACCTAATATAGCTCGACATGGAAATCGCAGTCTGATAAGAAGCTTGATAATTTATTTCAAAATGGCGATCATTTTCAAAGAGTGACAGTTCCATGATAAGTATGTTATGTTTTATGACAATTCTAGCGATTTGTCGCACAATTCCAGCATTCCAGCGATTTATTATACAATTCCATGATATCATTAGAGACAATTAAAGTTGAACTAGGCAATATTATTATTGTTAGTGCATTTTGATACCTGTGCCCAAACTTGTTAGTGTTTATCAACAAGTTGCTGCTTGTTTGAAAAGATATATCACATTGTCACAATCATTAGCATTATTGTGTACTCTTTTTTCAGCTTTGCAGATTTGTGCTTCCAGTCATCCAAGGATGTATCTTTTCATAATACACATAAAGTAGATTTTAATTTGAAGTAGAAAATGCATAAAAGCTGTAATTATTTGCTAAAAATTCTAGCTTAAAGGTAATGTGTCCATGTAAGTACAGCCACGTATACACTCTTGTCAAAATATGCTGACGTGATGCTGATGAAGAGCCTCAAAGAGCGCACTGTGATTGGTAAAACTTAACTGATCACATGCAAAACTAGAATTTAAATTTCACAATGAGGCTGCCTGCTGTCAGACTTCAGGTTCAGCTCTGAAAGTGCAACCGCAAGTAAGTCATCATTCTGCTCATAGTAGAAGTAGCCATCTTCCTATATCCACGGTAAAGTGATCACATGAAATGTCACATGAAAATTGCAAAGTCGCTGTACTTACATGGACACATTACCTTTAAAGCAAAGGGCTGTGGAAATACACAGATTTTTCCACACCTATTTGGAAGAAGATGTGGACAACACAATCGTAACAGATATTTTGCAAATTATAACCTCAGTAGGAATTTCAACTTGATGGTAACTAACACACACAGAAATTTCAAAGCGAATCTCAAAATTTCAAGGTTTAGATTTCCACATTATTTAGTTGCTTGGTTTCAGATTCTTCTTTATGATATTTTTCAACCAAAAGTATTATACTTTGCGATATTTTACTGACAATTCCTTAACTCTCGATGACAGTTATCTCGATTAAGAAATGCTCAATAAAACAGCATTCATTTGATCTTGCCCTGATTTCAAGGAGAAGTTGTTATCGAGCAGGTATTTAGACTTACTACTATTGTCCCTAGAATGATTAAACGGAATCTTTCAAAATATACTGGAGGGGTCACCTACGGAGTTCCCCAAGGCTCGTGTTCAGGACTCCTGCTCTTCCTTGTTAACAGGCAAATTTTGAAATCGAAAGAAGTATCTTGTGGGGTCTTCGTGGCTCCTGTTTAGGGCTTCTTCTTTTCGGCCAAGATAAGAAAATAGACGCCCCAGCAAACTCCAAGAGTACCTTCCGCCAGTTTTCATGTTCGGTGGTTAACTAGGCAAAGAAGTGATTCTAGATAGAAGCCTTGAGGAACACAATCGCTTCATTCTTAATTTTTCAGGTTTATCGCGTTATACAGTATCAAATTCGCTCAATAAAATCATGATTTGTTTTTGCCTTTTTCAATTCATTGATTTATTTCTTTGACAGGAACGCGATATTACATAAGAGGAGTAGATAGCGAAGGAGAAGTTGCAAATTATGTTGAAACAGAACAAGTGATGTGTTTTCAAGGCGAATTATCGTCCTATGTGCAGGTAAATTAATCATAACAAATTAAACTTAGCTTGTTTTTAGATCTGTTTTTATCATGAATTTAACGCTTGTCACAGAATTGCAGTTTTATCGTTTGAAGAAAGCAGCCCTTGTATTTCAATCAAATAGTAGAATGAAGTCATGTGATGATTTACTTTAGGTTTTTTTCACTCATGACTTTGTTGTATAAGCCAGCGTTACAACAGGTTCTTTTTTCTTCTAACAGACTCGTGGCTCAATTCCTTTATACTGGAGTCAAAGGCCTTGTCTGAAGTACAAACCAACACCAAAGTTAGCACCTCATCTAGATCATGTAAGTGTTGATTTTTATTGTCTTCTTTCTGATGACTGATTCTTATAGCAGTTGGTGAAGGTGAAGGTGAAGTTGCGGCTTTTAGCGCCAAGCGCTGGGATCGCAAAAGTAGAATAGGCCCAGTCGAGTCCGCGACCCCTTGTCATGACGCTCAAATGGTGGGGCTCTACCTGGGATCGAACCCTGTACACCTGACTGTTCTGGCGGCAATTTCAAGGGATTACACCACTGCGCCACAACACCTTCAAACTGTATGACTCTACTTTGAAATTTTTTTTTTATATCATTAAAATTTAAAATACAAGAAACAAAACTCAAATTTAATTATTGTTGAGGTGGAGGCAAAGAAACATAACGTTATAGAGCTGCCTCCACACACAACATCACAAATTAACCAACTATTTACCAACCAACTAACCAACCAATTAACCAACTATAACCAACTTTGTAATCTCGAAGTGTATTGCATTTAATTTAATGGATTTTGACTTATCATAACATGTCTATATATATTCTATATTTGGAATCTTATGCGATTGCATAATATAAGCTATTTCGTTCTCTTTGCAGAAAAAAGCATTTCAGCTGCATTTAGATAATCAAATCGTCTACTATGGCAGTCAAGTACTCATTAATCTGGTAAGCAGCGTAGCCAGATATTTACATTTTGTAAAGGCTTTCGTATTTCCTTTTTGACTTACTCTCTGAGAGCTTTCTGTGTGGAACTTGGTTTCATAGATGCTGTGTATGAACCGGCTTGGTAGTATTCGTATGATTATGCCATTTACAAACCAAAAAGCACCCTAGTAGGAATCTTGTCCCGAGAATTATATTCGTATCGTAAATGGACTCAAATCGCTTTGATTTCTTCAGGACATCCAATTCCGCAGCTACAAGCTCTGCTTCATCACGGTGTTCAATGAACAGGGAATACTTCTTTCCATTTCTTGTCCGTTTTTGCCCCATGGCGGGTGGAGAAGCAACTTCCCCGCCATTACTGATCGCCCGTTACGTGCCTCGTGCAGGCAGCAGTGAAAGTGATCACGTGCAATGGTACATAGCTTGTTGTGACAGGTTAAAGTTTGATTGACAGTTTGAGTCTTGTGGCTCAGAGCCATTCTTATATGCTTCTATTCCCTTTAAGATACGTTACCATCATGTTCGCTATTGCTGTTTCTTCACGTGCAATTTTTATCTCATTTGACAGATCTCATAAGGGCTTTCGTATTTCCTTTTTGACTTACTCTCTGAGAGCTTTCTGTGTGGAACTTGGTTTCATAGATGCTGTGTATGAACCGGCTTGGTAGTATTCGTATGATTATGCCATTTACAAACCAAAAAGCACCCTAGTAGGAATCTTGTCCCGAGAATTATATTCGTATCGTAAATGGACTCAAATCGCTTTGATTTCTTCAGGACATCCAATTCCGCAGCTACAAGCTCTGCTTCATCACGGTGTTCAATGAACAGGGAATACTTCTTTCCATTTCTTGTCCGTTTTTGCCCCATGGCGGGTGGAGAAGCAACTTCCCCGCCATTACTGATCGCCCGTTACGTGCCTCGTGCAGGCAGCAGTGAAAGTGATCACGTGCAATGGTACATAGCTTGTTGTGACAGGTTAAAGTTTGATTGACAGTTTGAGTCTTGTGGCTCAGAGCCATTCTTATATGCTTCTATTCCCTTTAAGATACGTTACCATCATGTTCGCTATTGCTGTTTCTTCACGTGCAATTTTTATCTCATTTGACAGATCGACACAAAAGGAAGTGAAAAAGTGCTCGGTGATCAGTTTGGTGCATCTGTAAACGCATTTGGTTATCCAGAGTCTCAACTTAGGTGATGTTAATCTCTTGTACTTAATTTTTGAAGCTGCCAGGGCTCAAAAAAATATTTTCGTTCCTGGTAGCAAGCTAAGCACCCTCGTTTTTCTTCTTTCACACATTCTTCTTCTTTCTCTGTATACCGCTCAATTCTATCCCTTTTTCTTCTTCTTTCTTTCCTCTTCCTTTCCTTCCTTTCCTTCCTTCCTTCCTTGATTTATTTCCCTTCTTTTCCCTTTCCTTTCCTTTCCTTCCCTTTCTTTTTCCTTTTACCCTTCTTAAGCATGAAGTGAGAATTACTTCTCTTTGCCGAATGGTTGACAACAAATTTTGAAGCTGTTGGCTCTTCGATGACTGGTTCTAATGGATGATTTTTGTTATGCTATCTATGGAAAATCAGATAACGCAGACTTGTTATTGGCGTACTTTTTCGTTTATTGAAACTCCTTTTCAACTTCCGGAAAATTTTACAATTTCTCACGTGCAGATTTTCTGTATTTTGCAGATATGTAGCATTTGATTTTCACAAAGAATGCAGTAAAATGCGATGGCATAGATTATCAATTTTAATGGAAAGAATCGCTGAAGATATAATCAACTTTGGATACTTTAAAGTCGACAATCAAGGCGAAATGCTTCAAACACAATTGGGTGTTTTCCGCACGAACTGCATTGATTGCTTGGACAGGACTAATGTTGTACAAAGCATGATTGCAAGGAAAATCCTTGAGAGACAATTGAGAGATTCGAAGATTCTAGAAGCAGGGGAATCACCAGGCTCGGACAGCCTGTTGGAGTTTATTTTCAAAAATATGTGGGCTGATAATGCTGATGCCTGTTCAACGCAATACAGTGGTACTGGAGCACTCAAGACAGATTTTACAAGGTATTTTCTCGTTGCATGTTGCATTAAAGTTAGTTCACGGAACATAGGGCTCAAATCTTTAAAAAGGTGACATTTTTCTTTGAATTGAATGGTTTGAAAGGAACTCATGATACTTTGCTGTAAATCTGCCGTGGAAATATTTTGATAGCTTGATTTGTTTCAAAATTGTGGCAATTTGATTTTTTTTGAAAAATTCATGGAAAATTGTGAAAGTTTTTTAAATCATCGTAAATCCTAAACCAACAGAGGAAAACCGATATAACCTTCAAGAAAACCATAGTTTATGACGGTTTACAATATGGTGGACTCTGTAGCTTTTCTGGTTTAGGACTGAGAAATTAGGTGACGTCATGGCCTAAAATATAATAAATGCCGCCATTTTGAAACTAATCAAGATATCAATGAATTTCAACAGCAGATTTACAGCAAGCCATTTAATTAAGAGTTCCTTCCAAGCCATCTAATTAAGAGAAAACTGTAATAGAATGTTACACCGACCTTTTTAAAGTTTTGAGGCGTATGTCAGTTGACGAAGATAAATAGCCAACTAGAGAGCTACGTAAGCAAATCTGAAATTGGCGTGTTGTATCATGGGTATTGTGGACACGATTTGTGTCGATCGCGTCCACAATACCTGGCCTAAATATTACTAAAGAAGTAAATGTAGTCGTTACCTTGCTTGTTTTCATTTCATGAGTATCTCTGTTCTCTCGCGTCGGCAGTCCACTCTTGTTTACTTTGTCAACGGCGTGAAATGAAGACAAGCAAGGTAACGAACTACAGTTATTAAATTAGTAACATTTAGGCCAGATATTGTGGACACGATCGACACAAATCGTGTCCACAATACCCATGGATATATTTGATGATTTCGACACATGCGTGGATGTTGTTAAGCTAGAGGAACCATAGAATGTGTAATCGTTTTCTCTGTTCTATTTACAGATTACCTCTTCTTAGCTCCGTTCATTCATATTAAAGATCCTTCAGCACATGCCTCTTGTAAATCCATTTTATATTTATATGAACAAAAACAGCGAAGTCCCCCCCCCCCTACTTCCACTCTAGTTCAGATCATGTGGGGGGGGCATGAGGGCAGCCTGTTACTTACACTTGTAAACGTCAATGACTCTGCTGGATCATGATGTACTTCTGAATAAATTTATTGTCTCAATTTGTTGCGAAAGTGGAGGTTTCTTGTTCTCTTAAGATAGTTCAAGTTCTGCTTTTATTATTATCTTTATGCAATTTCGTTAAACAGTAAGTACTAGTGGCTGCTAAATAAATGCTACCTGTTGCAATTCGTTCATTTCGCTATATTGTAGGCAAGAGGTTATTTGCTCACAAGAGAGCCCTGAAAACACTTTTAATGGCCGATATTTTCTTGGAGATTTATTCATTAGTCTATTTCTCTCCTAGGTTTGGAAAGCGTACAAGATGGGGACTTATGCAAGACGGGATCAATTCTGCGATTCGCTACTACAAAAACAATTTTTCAGATGGATACAGGCAGGTATGAGGGTTTTTCAGGGATTATAATCCGAGCACCTAACTTTCGTGGATTGTCTATAATTGCCTGGTCATATATCAAAGACCAATCTAATAGATACCTCTCATTCATTTGTGAGATCTGTGCTATGTGTACTGTCTTACTTGTCCGAATCTGGTAACAGGTACAATGTTGGGGAGACGAGATACGCTTTGTCCGAGGAAACTTATGTTTCCCCCGTGCAATGGGTTGAAGCTCATGCGCAGCAGCGTTTTGGGGTTGAAGCTCTGACGGGCGCATGCGCTTTAACCCACTGCACGGGGGACACAAAAGTTTCCTCAGACAAAGTGTATCTCGTCTCCCCAACAAAATCCACAAAGTATGTAACATTGCAGCGTGAAAAGTGATAATTGTCATTCTTGAAACAGTAATTGGATTTTAGGCTGTTTGCTCGTGAAATTCTTTCACTCGTCCATATATTGATTTAAAATTGGTATTTACATAGTTTTAAAAGAATAAAGCTAATCTACACTACCTATCTACACTAACCTAAAGATGCATGAATTTATTATTTGCAATCAAAGGAATTCAGTGTCCATTTACAAATTGTACAAAGGCAACTGGTTCCATCCCAAGTTTTAATTTCCTGTTTGAAAGCTGCAGCAGACTCTATATTCTTTACACCATCGTTTAGGGTAGCCCAAAGCATGGTTCCCCTAAATCTTAGGATGTTTATCCCATATTTTATTGTGTGAGATCTCCGACGAAGCTCGCACAAGACTTGTTTGCGTAAGCTATAAGTTGTAGATTTTGCTTGGAAATTCTCCCAGAGGTATGACGAGTGATGGAGTGTATTGTAAATTTGTAAGAGCAGTTTCTGTAGGTTCTTTACATCATGATATCTGTTCACATGGATTGTGACATCATCATGCCTCGATAGAAAGTCTTTAAAAGAGGATTTAAGATCCTGATGCAAAACCCTTAAAGCACGTTTATGTACTCAATTGATGTTACTGTTGGCAGCTTTGCTACAAAATAGCCAGATCAGGGGGCAATAGTTGAAATTTGACATGATAACAGCGTTGAAAAATATCCTGACTATTCGTCCTAAATATCCTGAACGAACTGATTTATTTCATTTAGGTGTTACTGCATTTTCCATGTTTTGCAAACTGGTAAACTTCTGTCAGTCTTATTTTGAAAATCATTTTTTAAAGTCTTGTTTTTATTTTTGAGGATGCCATTGACCTCTTCCTTGGAAACTATATTGTAAATCCTGGCCAGANATTGATGTTACTGTTGGCACATTTGCTACAAAATAGCCAGATCAGGGGGCAATAGTTGAAATTTTGACATGATAACAGCGTTGAAAAATATCCTGACTATTCGTCCTGAAAATCCTGAACGAACTGGTTTCTTTTATTTTGGTTTTACTGTATTTTCCTTGTTTTGCAAACTGGTAAACTTCTATCAGTCTTATTTTGAAAATCATTTTTTAATAGTCTTGTTTTATTTTTGAGGATGCCATTGACCTCTTCCTTGGTAACTATATTGTAAATCCTGGCCAGAAACCATCACCATTCCATCAGCAAAGGGACTGGAAATTCTTAGCGGTAAGTTTTTCTTGCAATTTGTACTGTTTGATGCTGATGCGTTGGGGGTGCTTGTTCTGTTTAGACGATTAAATACTCTGGCCATTTGTTTAAGGGCCCGTCCACACGTATCCGGATATTTTTGAAAACTCAGTTTGTATCCGTAGAAAACAGATCCGTGTCCACATGAGGAGCGTTTTCGAAAATATCCCCGTCCACACGATAATGCTGTGATATGCGAAATTCGATATTCGATAACGATATTCGACAAACGAAAACAGATACACAAAAAATTGCCCCATAGACCCGCGTGATCCCCAAAGACCCAAGCTCTAAGTAGAGCAACGAACTCACTCTGGGGACGAGATCGGCTCAACAGGGACTCAAAATGAAACTGTGAAAAGCTGACTCTAGTCTACGTGTTGACCCCGGGGGGGGGGGTGTACTTCATTGTTAAGTTGTACTGGACGTGCCGCTCATATGGATGGGTTTTTTCATCTGAAATTCTCTACATATGAGTCTGTTTTTAACCATAATTCTGGTAGGTGGGTAGTCCTTTGAGAATTTTCTGATCATAATGATAATCCACACCAAAAAACTGAAATTTTCCTTTTTTTCAAATCGACACAATCATACCAATGGGTCAAAACTTTCATGATATTCATGCAAATAGGCTCGAAATTTTTTAATATTCCATCATATGAATGGGTCCTTTTCTCAAAGTCCAGATTCAGGTCAAATCATGTTCACAAAGAAGTACCCCCCCCCCCCCCGGGGTGTTGACCCGAACCCAAAACGGATAAAAAAGATGCGTTTTCAAAAATATTCGGACACGTCTTAGTCTTTCTTTTCCTTTGTCTGAGATGACCTTTATTTCATTGTTTGTTTTTTAGCTGCCAGTGATTTTGCTGATTGGATTTTCGATGCTCATTATCAGTCTTCTCATTCCATCAAGTGAGTAAATTGGATTAATTACTTTTGGTTGATTGATAGCTTTTTCTTGATTTTTGATTGATCGATTAATTGATTAACTGGAGAAATGATTAAATTTCAAGATTTCAAAAAAAACCTGAGCCCAAAATTATTGCATTTTGTTTGATAACGTACTTACAAAAGATTGAAACAGGTTCGGATGCAAAAGAAGCGAAATGATTTATCACACTGAGTGAGGCCTTTCTGATTGATGCCTCCGTTTGCTAAATCATCCCTTGTTTTGCATCTAAATCTCTACAATTTTGTCTAAATCATTGCATATGTGCTTCCAATGTTAGTCACACTCTGAAGAGAACATAAGTTCGAAAGGCCTTAGTGTGCTGATTTAAAGTCTTTTTTCTTTGCCTCCATCTTCTTACCAATTTTTAGTATTTCACCAACCAAATATTGTGCTTCCATATGTTCTTTGCCTTCCTATATTCTCCACTTTCTCCCAACCTTTTCCAACTTTACGTTTCCAACTTCATCTAAATAATCAAGAGCTCAAAATGGAGTAATATTTATCCCTGCAATGTTGCAGTTAAGCATCACATTTCAACAATCTTTCCTGTTTCTTTTTAGCTGATTTTGGACTTCAACTGTTGTACATTCTATTTTGGGGTTTATCATGCCTCGTCACTCTCTACTTCGTTGTTTACTTTGGAATGGAATATGTCGACAGACCACGTCTTGCGCAAAAGCTGAAAGAAGTAGCTGCATGAATTGACTAAACCTAATAGAATTTGAAGAAATAACTTTACAGAATTTAAAAGGACAGAATTTTATTTTGAATAACTCTTTGAATTTCATATCACCAGTGTGGTAGCGAATTGATTTCGAAACTTAGCTTGTTGAATTCTAGAAAATCTTTAACTATGATTTTGCTTTCTGGCTATGGTTGGGTTGTGGGGAATTGTTGATGATTAAAGGGTCTGTTTCATCCAGCATGCCTTGCACGTGCCGTCTGTTGATGTTCCTTTGTTGACGCCATTTTCATGGCCCATGAAAATGGCGGACAACGAAGGAACATCAACAGACGGCACGTGCAAGGAATGCTGGATGAAACAGACCTTTTAAGTGTGGCACGTGAATGAAAATTTTCACTTCAATCTTTTTCTTTTCATAATAAATCAAAACTATCTCTTTCCATCTAAATGCGTAAATGCTGTACCGCTCTTAGCGTAGGAAGACACAAGGTCATCTGGCCTCCACCAAGAACGGTACTTACAATTTTACAAATACAACTTCAAAAACAAAAAACAAAAACAAAGCAATACAGGGAAGGGAAAAAACATACAAACGGTCAAAAGAAAAGTAGGGGACTGGCAGTTCCATAACAAACTATGCAATGGGTCTAATCCTTATATATCATAGACTTCCATCAGTTTTGTCCCATCAAATCGCAACTGGACGGTACAATGACGACGAAAGTTCAGCACTTGCAAAATTTGGGGGCTTGGTGTCGAACAGTTCCACTTCAATTTCGTGTTCGCGAAAAGTTCAAAGTTTTCATTTCAGCTATATTTTAGGAAATTGATGCTTTAAGTGCCATGAAGCTTAAAAAAACAGGGTGCTAATGCAATGAAAATGATGAAAAATGATTGCTGCTGTACAAGTGTTTTTCAAAGAAACTAAGAATTCGAACCAGTTCTGAAAGTTTTTTAAAATCATTAGATTTGAGTTCTCATAATTTCTTACGAGTTTCCGTAACAATATTCATATTTACTCCCTGTGCCATTCTGAGCATTTTGAAACAAAGTTTTTGAAAATAGCCTTAAATAACGGACTCATAATGAAGCCATAAACGCAATATTGGACACTATAATTTGAGGAAAGAAAACCCAAAATACACCTGTAACTAAGGGAGAAAACTGTTGAAAACAATGTTTTTTGAAACCGTTGCAATTTCTAGACATTTCTCAAGTACCTTCCGAGTAATATAATACGGGAAACGAATTAAAATGAAGTAAACGTATGCTATTGCTTTCCATTAATGGAAAAGAATAGTTGATACAGTTATGTTTTCCCAGAACCGACTTTTAGTTTTTGTAGCCTGTGTACAGACCAAGTTTTTGACTATCTGAGAGTTGAGTTTGTTGTAAGCGGTTTCTTATGAACGAGACGAGTATTTATTTCAGTTTAGCAATTGCCAAATCATTCATTCAAAAGTGTTGCTGCTTCTAGTTCCAGAAAACTCGTTGTATTTTTACTTAGTAACTCCCATCACTCCAACCCCCCTGCTCCAAGCTTGTTTATTCCATTCACTGATGTTTATTCCAGTTTTGCCATTCCCCGTATTCGCCTCGATGTCAAAAGTAGGCGTGGCATTGTATGGTCGTAAAAGAGGCTATCACAATAGTGGCAGTTTTGGATCTTTCTTTTTGATTGTAAACATTGGCGGAGCAGACGTGCAACGTTTCACAGAAAAAATATGGCAACGAAATTAACCGAACTGCCTGAATGGAAAGCACTTCAAGACCATCACAAAGTTGCTGAGAAATGGCACATGCGAAAGTTATTTCAAGAAGATCCAAAACGCTTCGATAAATTCAAGTGAGCATGTCAGCATTTTATTCTTCTGTCTGGTACTACTTACTATACAGTACTCAAAACTTTTTCGAGAATAACTTTAATTATACAAGTTATCAAATGCTAAATAGTGCTTTCAAATTATCAAAAAGATGTTTGGAGCTTTGTCTAAAAATTAAGACAAAACAGAATTCAAACTTTGAATTTGAAGAATGTTTATTTTCGGGATATCTTTTCTCAGCCCACTCACTCTTCTTTTTTGATGATCCTGCAACAGTTTAACAGTGAGTTAAACAAAGGGCTGTTTGCCAACGTGGCTCAGTTGATAAATTTTATCACCCCACCTACACGGCTCAGTAAAAACCTTGATGCTGTAGTGTAGGAACAAGGAATGAATATAATTTGAAAATATGAGATTGCCAATTGAAAAGAGAAATTGCTGAAAGAGTTTTCTCCAGGGGATAGTGTTGATGTCTATAGTGTTCTTCTACATACTGTACTTGTTTTGCTTTTGTCCAAGCCCACATAATGAATTGATGAAAAAACAATGGAAATTGAAAATTTTCCAGGAAATGGTGGTGTGATAACTTCTATTGAAGGAAGACAAGGATTTTTTTTAGGTTTTGGAACAATACAACAGAATTAAGAATAGACATGTCAGCTACTATGAAATCTAAGAATATGCTGCTTGCAAAGATATGAAAATACTTGGAAAAGCTGGCCAAAAGGCTTGAAAAGGAAAGCAGCAAAAATTGAAAAGAAAACAGAAATGTTAGAATATGCTGCATCTGTCACTCAGTAATATAAAGTCAGCCTTATTGACCTGAAAAATACAAAGGCTGAAGCACTTTCAAAATAGCATATCCCCATTTTCTAAAATACATAATGCAATCATCCTAGATAGGATAAAGGTTCCTCTTCTTTATGGTGCTCATTCACGCATATTTAGGCATTTGCGATACCTGCCACCCTAGCCCAATCGACCGAGTATGGTAGTTCTTGACAAGATCAAAACCAGTGGCATATCACATGCAAAACTGTGATTCCTTTGTTTTTAAAGTAGAGGAAAAAAGATCTTCAAAATCAGCATGCACAGGAAAATCTCAGGAAAATATTGTGTAGCAGTTGCTACACTCTTTAAGACTGGACACCATCCTCATTTTTATTGTTAATGGTGGAATGCTCTTTCTCAAACTGCTCAAAATCAAAATAAAATTATTTTATTGTTTACAATTTTTACCATGAAAATGTTAGGAATCACAAATATTTTTGAAATGATCATTAAAACACTTTTCACTATTTTGTGCAGGTTAGAGTTGCAGCCAGATGGATCTCAGTTACTTCTTGACTTTTCTAAAAATATCATCAGTGATGAAACCTTGAAGTTACTACGTAATTTGGTAAGTTTGGGCCCTGAAACCTTCACATGCTTTATTTTTTAATTGCCATATGTATAGATCTGAGGACATCTCAGAAAAGGGTTCAGTTACAGTTCAGTTTAGGTTTTTTTTCTGTTTATTCTGAGGACATTACTAAGTTTTTAACTTTNACAAATATTTTTGAAATGATCATTAAAACACTTTTCACTATTTTGTGCAGGTTAGAGTTGCAGCCAGATGGATCTCAGTTACTTCTTGACTTTTCTAAAAATATCATCAGTGATGAAACCTTGAAGTTACTACGTAATTTGGTAAGTTTGGGCCCTGAAACCTTCACATGCTTTATTTTTTAATTGCCATATGTATAGATCTGAGGACATCTCAGAAAAGGGTTCAGTTACAGTTCAGTTTAGGTTTTTTTTCTGTTTATTCTGAGGACATTACTAAGTTTTTAACTTTACTTTTTTGTAGGCTACTGCCTGTGGAGTGGAGAAAATGAGGGACAGAATGTTTGGTGGTGACAAAATAAATTTTACAGAGGTAACCATACCTCCTTTAATATCATTTTAATCATAACACAAGAATTTCCATTGAACAATACTGTATTCAGCTGTATTAATCTTTTTTGCTAATTTATTGTGGAAAACATAATTTAATCTTTGTCATGCTTGGTGAACCAATAATATTGAGACACAAATCCAGCTGGGGGCATTTGGCTAGATTTTAGTTGGGAGCGTGCCACATAAGCTCAAAACATACCCAATTCCTTATACAAATTTTTTTGAAAATTCATACACACAACCTTGTACCAGTTTCTCAAAAATAGCCTATTTATTTCTTCCTTATTACAAAATCACTAAATGGATACCGTTCCTTATTTCAAAATTTAAAAAATTGATTCTTTCCTGATGGTATGCACCCAGTACCCAAACCATAGTGCCCCCAGGACACAGACACTTATTTAGCTTCATGATTGGTAACAAAATATGAAATTTTAGGTATTTTTCAAATGTTAAATGTTTTATATTGGATTGCTTGGTATATCCTGCATTCTTTTCTTAATTTCCAGGACAGGGCTGTTTTGCACATCGCTTTGAGAAACAGATCTAACTCTCCTATCCTAGTTGATGGAGCTGATGTAAGTACAGAAAATTGTTTTTGTAACCTCTCTACCATTCAGTGATACCAAAAGATGAAATCTCATAGGTTTAGCCTATCACTATATGATAATCCACTGCGTGACAAAAGAAAGCAAGGCCAAAGGAAACAATAAAATGTTTAGGTTTCTCTTTGTCCTATTTATAGGTGGATGTCATGTAACTCAAGGTCACTCACTTTTAAGAACATTTAGTTATGTTCCTAGGTGCAAATGCAAATAATGGGCTGAAGTACAGGACATGCCTTAAGCACTTTAACATGACAAGAATTCTTTATGTTATGACAAAAATTCTTGAGCCGCAAAACTGTAAATTTTTTAAGCATAAATTCGTAGCCAGGAAAACCATATGTGCGCAAGGCATAGGTGTGTGTAGGAGACGGGGGCTGTACTACTGACAAGTCCACAATGAACTCAAACCTTAACTTTATTTTTCAGGTTATGCCAGATGTCAACAAGGTTTTGGCACAGATGAAAGAATTTTCCAATGTGAGTTATTTGTACAGTCTATTCCTTATATGAGTTTATTTCTTATCTTGTTTCGAGTTTTTTAGATTACTTTGTGTCAATGAAAATTCTGTTCTCAAATGAAAGAAAATCACCTGAGTGAGCAGCGCCATCAACTTTTTTCCTTCTTTGAACTATTAATATAGTTAGATTAAAGAGACCTTATTCTTGACATCAAATTTCATTCTCTCTATTTTCAGGCAGTCAGGAACAAATCATGGAAAGGTACATATGTACTCTATGCACTAATATTTATTTCTCTAAGTTCATTTACAGTTAAGGTCTTCATATTCTGCATTTTTTTTGTGTCTATGGTCTTCATTGTTGTTGAGTTAACCCAAATATTCATTCTTTATTTCTAGCATTACAAAATTGTTCTTTGTTTTGATATACAGTAAGTGCTTTTATAAACTCAAGCAATGTTCATGTTTATTAGCAAGAGTATTTTCTTTAATTGTAGGATATTCTGGAAAACCAATCAGTGATGTTGTTAATATTGGCATTGGTGGCTCTGATCTTGTAAGTCCTCTAACAATCTTTAAACCAATCTTGGAAAGTTTTACTTTTAGGTAAAGAAATTATCAACTAACTTATAAATTTACTTTGGCATGTTGCAAAAGTATGATGGGGCAAATATGTTTGAATTGAGACTTCAATAAAGGTGCTTGATTTTTTGCAGGATTATAAGAATAGCTCTCATTTTTTATTCAGGATTCGTAATTAGTGGCTCAGAAATCAAGGAATGATCAAATTATAATTTCAGGGTCCTTTGATGGTGACAGAAGCGCTAAAGCCATATGGACAACCAGGATTAAATGTTCACTTCGTTTCAAACATTGATGGAACTCATATGGCAAAAACTCTTGCTGGATGTGATCCAGAAACAACTTTATTCATTATTGCATCAAAGGTAGGTATAGTTTTCCTGCCTTATTTAAAATTTTTTACAGTGGAAGATAATGCAAAAAATAGAATAGCGAAGAAATGTGATAATTCCTCTGTCTTTCTTGAGCGAATTAACTTTTACCCTGTTTATAATGTACTGATGCAGCTTTGGATCTGTAACAAAGGTCAGCCTGATGTTTACATTGTCCGTTCTTGTCAGTACGATTCTTCCTACTATTCATAGAATAAAGATACATAACCTCGTTGGCGAATTAAATTTTAACAAATTCAAGCACAATTTTAGGGATACTATAGATATAACCCCAATGTGCCTTACTAACGATAGTATTGAGGATACGGAACACTGTTTGTTGCTCTGTCCGTCCTTTGACTTTCAACTACGAGAACTTCTCGCTGGAGTCCTTTTTTGCTGGAGCCTTATT
The DNA here is from genome assembly GCA_004194395.1 of Aurelia aurita complex sp. Pacific. Classification (NCBI taxonomy): domain Eukaryota; kingdom Metazoa; phylum Cnidaria; class Scyphozoa; order Semaeostomeae; family Ulmaridae; genus Aurelia; species Aurelia aurita complex sp. Pacific. Next base: position 591,529 of record REGL01000049.1, read on the forward strand.
CTTTTATTCTTACTTTGAATCCAAAATTATGAACAATGCTGTTGATGATGTTATATTAGTTTGTCTCCGATCTTTATTTTAGACATTCACAACAATAGAAACCCTTACAAATGCAAATTCTGCCAAAGAATGGCTGCTGAAGAAAGCTGGTGATGTAAGTTTCGGTTCAAGTTATATTCAAGATTGAGCTCTGAAAAATGCAAGTCTCAAATCTGGTATTCTTTAAAGTATTCGTTATTTCTTTCATCTATTTGTAACTAACCATCAAGGACAGATAACACAGTAGCACGAGCTTTGCTTTTGTTGACACCGGAATTCAAAGCGATGAGCGATCGCAGACAAAATAAATTCCTGGAACCTCGGGCAAACAAATTAAATGCTCGAGGCAGTTATGTAGACATATCCTTCTTCTTTCGATATATGCTCATGTTTGCTTTTAAATACAATTTCTGGAATGCAGAACAAGTGACCTAGCTACCTGGGTTTCAGAGAAACTTTTGCGGCTTTGCTTGTTTTGATTTACTGGTCGGGAGAATTCCTTTGTCTGCGATGGCTAATCGCTTTGAATTGCGGTGTCAATCAAAAGCAAATCAGGCTATTGTCTTACAAAATCTATCCTTGTTCTTCTATTGAACTAACTCTATTCTCTTCCTAGAAATCAGCCGTTGCAAAGCATTTTGTTGCATTATCTACGAACGAGGTACGATATTTTTTCATTTTTCTGTCTGCTGTCTGAAAAGGAACTTTCTTTTGTATGATGTTCGAAAAGCTATGACGAGTATTTTCTATAGCGAGTGAATTTTTCAAAGGTTTTATCACCAAGTTGTTTGGTAAATAGAAAGTGTGTTTTATCAACTCAAATTTGACTGACGTTTCAGCTCCCGGACTGTGTCACTCTGAAGGATGCAAAGTTTTTGTCTTTAAAAAATACTTTCATAAAGAACGGGGATAAAAATTCGTTTTTTTTTTCAGGTCAAGGTACAAGAATTTGGCATCGACAAGAAAAACATGTTTGGATTTTGGGATGTGAGTATCTTTTTAACTTTTTGATTATCCTAGTCCAGTTACACGTGTATGCATGTAGCGCCATGGTGAGTTCATTTCCAAATGTTGCCTGGTTTTGTTGGATGTATTTATGTATGTATATAATATTATGCCATTATAAATTATGAAATTTAACATAAATTTAGAAAAAAGGAATCTAAGTACAAATGTACAATATAATGCGAATATAAAAAAGTAAATATGTAATTTGAATACACCCCCAGTTTAAAATAGCAGAGATAGCATTATAATGTCAGTGCGACCTTGTTTCCATAATGGTCCTTCCAGAGGTGTCAAGGAAAATTTTCAAACAATGGACACATATTTATTCCTCGTAATCTCTTCTATTCTTCTTCGTAATCTCTAAATTTTTTTCAGGTTGTGAGATTATCTTTGTATCTTTTTACTTTTGATTGCCTTTTTGTAATTTCTCTGCTTCAATTTCTGTTTAGTGGGTCGGTGGAAGATATTCCCTATGGTCTGCAATTGGATTGTCAATAGCAGTATACATCGGTGAGTAGATGTTATTCTATTGCGTATGCTTTGTGGTATTGTTTGTTTCTTTAGTGTTTTCTTACGTATTGTTCGTGCTTTGTTTAGATTTACTCCAAGTCTGTTTCNTATCTTTTTACTTTGGATGGCCGTTTTGTAATTTCTCTGCTTCAATTGCTGTTTAGTGGGTCGGTGGAAGATATTCCCTATGGTCTGCAATTGGATTGTCAATAGCAGTATACATCGGTGAGTAGATGTTATTCTATTGCGTATGCTTTGTGGTATTGTTTGTTTCTTTAGTGTTTTCTTACGTATTGTTCGTGCTTTGTTTAGATTTACTCCAAGTCTGTTTCTTTTATTTGTCAGTGATTCTGCGTTAGTAATTTATAGCGGAAATGCGAAGGAGCGAAAATTGAAAACGAGGCAGAACGGGGGTAAGAAAAAGAAATGAAGGAGGGAGAGGAACGAAATTTCTTTCCCTTACCCACATCCCGCCTCGTTTTCAATGTTCGCTCCTTCGCATTTCCTCTATAGATTACTAGCGAAGAATCACTGAAGAATAAAAGAAATAGACTAGGAGCAAGTCAACGCTTTGTTAAAGGGAATAGACATAGCTATATCTCATAGCCGCTATAAATAGGCTAAAGAAACTCCCACAAACCCGTTGTTTCTTTACCTACACAATGAAACCGGATGCGTCAAAGTGGTCGAGTACAATAGATTATATTTTTGACCTGGCCCGGGCCAGCTTTTAACTATGTCGATTCCCTTTAAGTATTACTTGCATGACTTATGCTTGTGAAACGTAGGAGCAAGTTTGTACGGTTGCAAATCTTTTGATGCAAACCAAAAACTGTTATTTACGCTTCATAGGACGTTGTTCTTGATATTTTGGTCTTGATTTTTGTTTTATTTTCAAAGTTAACAAACTTCTCAGTTTTTTATTGATCTTCTCAGTTCGTTTTATGGTAACGCTTATCATTTTTGTTTAGGCATGGACAATTTCGAAGCTTTGCTGTCGGGTGCCCATTTTATGGTATGTTTTGGTCGTTATTTTGCACAAATGAATGAGTTTTTATTTGCTTCCACCGACACCTATGTTTAGGGGCATTGATTAAGTACCCTTCCCCCACATCGTGTCATAGGTGATCACAAAATCTTCTTGTTACGTGTAGTGCGATCGTACAAAGATGAATAAAAGCCCTGTGATGCGAATTGAAATAGGCACGACGTTTCGAGCATAGCCCATTATCAAGCTTGATAACGGGCAATGCTCGAAACGTCGTGCTTATTTCAGTTCGTATCAAAGTGTTTATATTTTACTTTATTTAATTGTTTAGCAAGTCACAAGGCCGCAATTCGTTATGTTTACATTTATTAGGGCTGCACACATATCTCAAGCACGCAACACGTACAAAAAGAAACAGAAAAAATATGGACATGTTTTCATAAAGCTTTATTTCAAAATTAATTCGTTGTATAGCCCAGTGATGCTCGTTGTATTGTCTCAAGTAACTTCTTTTCGCAGGATCAACATTTCAAGTCTGCTCCTTTGGAATGCAATGTAAGTATGTGGTTTTTATATTTCTTATGAAGGCTTTACCAGGCTGTGATTCGTCTGATGCCGATGCCTCTCTTCTGATGCCTCTCTCCTCCCTGCTAATGCCACTCTTCTTTATGTGGCTGACATCATTTATGAATGCTTGTTTACACCATTATACTTGCTTAGTGTAAGGAAAGTTTCTTACTGCATTTTTCATAAAAATGTTCATTCTTATGCCTTTGTTTCATTAAACGACAGATACCAATCACATTGGCTCTACTTGGACTTTGGTACAACAATTTCTTTGGAGCACAGACACATGCTATCTTGCCTTATGACCAGGTACAGAATTCATATCATCTTTACGTTTTTGAAAAAGTGCTTTGAATGATATCCTTGTTTTGATCGCAAATTGTATAGTAAGTTTCTAAATATCATAACCCCCATTTTAGATCGCCCTACAATACTTATTTCAAGTTTAACGCACCAAAGAACAACCAAATCCTTCTAACATCTTCATTTACTAACTTTTCTTCAATCTCTTTTCTAGTACATGCACAGATTCCCAGCTTACTTTCAACAGGTCAGTTTGAACTCTAAATATTTCTATATCACAGTCTTCAAACAGTTTCCAACGTCATTTGTGCATCATTTTTGTGTGTAGGTTTTATGTTTATTTATTTTCTATATAATGTACCGTTAAAGAGGGCCTGACTACTCGAAGAAAAAGGCATGAATTTGATATTTTGCGCTTTTTATTCTTTATTTCAGTGCTGACAAGTTTCGCCCACAAGGGCATCTTCAGAACAACTGATTTATTCAGAGTATCAACGTCTATTTATAGTATGTTGTATGCCCATATAAGGTTAATTAATTTGCAAGTATAATTTTTTCCTTATAAGGTAAAATGTTCTTGTCGTATGTTGTTGTTGGCCTCGTTCTCGTTGTTTTCAGTTGAGTCTTTGTTGTTGTAGGGGTCGGTTCTCGTCGTTTATTTATTTTCTGATATACAAAGTATTGTTTTCAATATTTGTTAGAATTTTTTCCACATTGTTACTATCTAGGGTGACATGGAATCCAATGGAAAATTTGTGACGAGAAGTGGTGATGCTGTCAATTATTCAACAGGACCAATTATCTGGGGAGAACCCGGAACAAATGGGCAACATGCATTTTATCAGCTGATTCATCAAGGTAACAGCTTCATCGTATGTCAAATCGATATGTGATGAATTTGATTGATAGGGCTTAGCATCTAGGAACAATGGGATGAAACAAGCAGGCACCGTTTTACAAAAGGTCGACAAGAAATGTTATAAGAGGTCTGTAGTAGACGATTACGTTGAAGATGGTGGTGCTGAACTTTTTACCAAGATGCATTGCGTTATAATTCTATGGGGATCGATTAAATAACACAGTGCAAGTTGATAAAAAGTTCCTTGCCGCCATCTTTTTCATAATCATCTACTCCTACCACTTTGGATATTTTTCTTGCAAAATAGATGGCGTAAATTGCTGACTTGTTCGAAATGCAACAAGCACTTCAAGTAAACTGTTTTGAGTGTTTGTTGAAAACAATTTCAGTGTTGTTGCAAGTCCAAGGCAGACTTACTCCATTCATCCCAATATTTTCACTCCATTCCGAAATACGCAGCACAAAATATGCAACTGCGGAGGAGCATAAAGCTTTGTCGGTTCAATTCAGTTCAATATGTTTATTGTTGTTGTAACAATTCAATTCAACAAGTTGTTGTTGTTGCGATGTCTAGGACTCTGTATTTAGTCTAGGTCCAAGGCTTATCGATGCATTGACAATGATATAGATGAAGCCATTTTGTGTACATATAATTAATATGGACTTGCCCAAGTCTCTCCAGCGTTTATACCCACAAAAATTTCCCCAAAAAAATTGCCACACTACCGCTGCGTAAGAGAGAATGGAATTTTCGTTTTGGTTTTTGTTCACGGAAGAGACTTGGGCAAGTCCAATACTTCATAGTGATCCTTACTTACATTCCTTCGACAGGCACAAAGATGATCCCAGCTGACTTTCTCGTTCCTGTTCAAACCCATAATCCGATTGCTGGTGGTGTCCATCATGAGGTACATTATTTTTTGTTCCTCTGTTTTTCCTTCCATTATATGATGATACCAGTATTTAATTATATATTACATGTTACATGGTCAGTCCCATAAGTACAAAACTGGAAAATAATATTAAATGACAGTACCACTCTCCGATTGTTTATCCTCGTGATTCCACCACGGGGCGGTAGGAAACGCTGAATTTAGAAAAGGCTTCATGCATGATATATCGAGTTATTCCTATCCTACAATATCATTTCGTTCGTGATATATCGACTTGTTTTCGTTCTGTGTCTACCTCTCCTGCGAAGGCGCCATTTTAATCAAATTGACGTGACCTCAAGGGC
>REGL01000049.1:598316-611287 GCA_004194395.1 Aurelia aurita complex sp. Pacific
TATGCTTCTTAACTACTCCGTGGAACAAGGGCAAATGTTGTAAAACAAAAATTCAGGTCTGTTCAAGATAAAGCGATTTTGCACACTGTCGTGGCTGTGATTGGCTGGTTGTGATGATGAAATCACTAGCAAAAGACCTGGCCTCTGAATAATTACCAAGTTTTTTGTGCTCTTGAATCATACTTTGTTTCGAGAATAAAGGGAGCCAGGCCGTTATCACCTTCGTGAATTTCAGTGTACAGCGAAATTACTGAAGCGTGTCTAATTCTATTCTTTTGTATTGTCTTATTCGTCCAATCAGTGTCGCGACAGTGTGCCTTTAAGAAAAGATTTCACATCTTCTGTGCAGCCAACCATAATGTTTTGCTCTCTCTGTTTACTTACAAATCTATTCTTCAGAATGACAAATCGCTTTGTTTTTTCAGAAACCTGAATCTTTTGATTCACAAAATTTGCCCACACTACTCCGTGGTTTTTTCTTATCGCCTTGAATGACAGACTCATCGTACTAAACCCATAAACGCAACAAACCACCATGATCTGTAGAAAGAAGGCTGTTAACTCCTGTAAAAGAACAACAACCAAATAAAGCTGTATCAAGAGATAAAACTGTTGAATCCTGCTAGAAAAAAATGAGTTAATCTTAAAACCTGAAAGGAACAAAATGAGTTAGTAACTCACCAGTAACTGCAATAAAGAACAATTTGTTCTTTTGAATTCTCTAGTTACAGGTTTATTTTGGTTGTTGTTCTTTTACAGGAGTTAACAGTCTTCTTTCTACAGATTACGGTGTTTTGTTGCGCTTATGGATTTTGTACGATGAGTCCTTTATTTAAGGCTGTTTTCAAATTTGTACAACAAATCTTTTGTTTACATTTTTCTTATCCTTAGCAATGTATGAGCACAAGATTTTCACACAAGGAGTTATCTGGAACATAAATTCTTACGATCAATGGGGGTGAGTGAAAATGTTACTTCAGATAATTTTCTGTTGTGCTATTTATTTTGAAAAGGACAGATTGTGTTAGACAATAGCATCAGTTGCTTTTGGATTCTTGCCACCATCTTTAGCGTAGTCATCTATTAGCGATTGCAGGCACAGGAAATTCTCTCAATCAGTGAATCAAAACAAACAAAGCTACAGAAGTTGCCCTGAGACCAGAAGGGCAAACTGTGGCCTTGTACAAGCGAAAATCGTTTTTAAGAGAGATGATGAGTTTGCAGCGAAAAGAGAAGGATAAATCTAAAGATCTGCCTGGCGGATTTTTATTTATTTGATCAAAAGCAGATGATGCCGTTGTGTTACAAAATCTGTCCTTGTTAAGCTCTCGACATATCGTATCGTACGTGTCGCAAGACGTGTCTCTTGACGTATCGTAACGTAGTCAGGACTTGTTGTCGTTCGATTGTCTACAACTTTATTGTTCAGTAGCAGATCAGATAGAATTTGTGGCCCCTCTTTGCAAATCAATATTTTCTATTCATTCACAGAGTTGAACTTGGCAAACAACTAGCAAAAGCTATCCAACCAGAACTGCAACACAACAACCAAGTGACGTCACATGATTCATCTACAAACGGATTGATAAATTTTATCAAATCAGTTCGAGGCTGAGCAGTTATCTAGGAACTTCAAGGCTAGCAGCTGACTGTATGCTTTGTACGATTTGCTTGTTATGGGAGATTACACGATGCACTTAAAAATTCATTTGCACACATTGTCAATCTTACGTTCTTGCTCGCCTATAAAAGTAATTTAATGGAAGAAAATGGTGTTAGGTTGTACTATAAACGCCATGTTTGCTCCTTAGATCAGAGATTTGATTGTGTGTCTTGTGTGGAATTGATAATACTTGTGATGCATGACACAATATCCACTGTATTACGCACTTATTTAATCTTATGAACTGACATAAAAATCTATTTTCTTGTTCTTGTTAATTGAAAGATTTTCCAACAAATAAAGATGTATAAGATGCACAATCTCACGAGCAGATAGATTGATCAGGTTGCGTTGTTATCGCTTTGAAAGTTAAACTGGTTGCTAAAGTAGTGGAATATTATTTTTTAAGATGAAATCTTCTTCAGAAACTTGTCATTTCATGCCAATGTACCTCAAACTGATGGTAGTTCTGGGATCTTTAATTAAATGACAATGAGATCACAATGCTATCGTGGTAGAGAATTCTTTCAAAAGAGTAACCTGCAAACTGGTAGATGGGCGGTAGATGTTGATTTTACTTTCACTCTTTGCAAGAGAATTGTTCCTACATTCAATGAAGCAAAAATGACGATTTTCGGAAATGACAGCTTTGAAGTGATCAATGGACCGTTGAGGTACCAATGGAGAGGTATGAGGAATACTTCACTTTTTATAAATTGGGTAGAGATCTTTTGAAAGTTTGTTTCTTTGAATATTCTTTCAGGTGTATGTTATATATTACATTCTATTGCGACTGTTGACTTGAATGGGTCTTCCGAATTCATCCGCTGTTATTAGCCTAATTCTACCAACGGTTGATTTAATATCTGCATTTTAGTATTCAGCTGAACGAGGACAGGTTTTGTAACACAATAGCATAAGTTGATTTTTATTGACACCTCAATTCAAAGCGATTGCAGATGAAAGAAATTCTCTCAACCAGTAGTTCAAAACAAACAAGACCGCAAAAGTTGCCCAAAAACCAGTATTGCAAAACTCTCGCCTTGTGCATGCGAAAGGTGGTTTTTCAGAGAAGTTGTGTGCTTATAACAAAAGAAGAAGGGTAAATCTAAAGTTCTGCCTGGCGGATTTTGTTTATTTGATTCAGAAGACGAGCAGAAGGTATTGTAATTCTCGCGTAGACTGGGCTTAAATGAAACGATTACCACATTGCACCTGAATCAACTAAACAAAATCCGCCAGGCAGATCTTTAGATTTACCCTTCTTTGTTCTCCTTTCGTTATAAGCAAATAACTTCTCTTTAAAACCACCTTTCGCGTGCACAAGGCGAGGATTTGCCCTACTGGTTTCAGGGCAACTTTTGTGGCCTTGTTTGTCTTGAGTTACAGGTCGAGAGAATTTCTTTGTCTGCAATCGCTTTGAATTGACATTAAATCAACGCATTCGGCGTCTCATATTTTCAGCATAAAAATTGATGAAATATTTTATCTGCATACCAAGTGCCAGTATTTAAAAAAATTTATTGGCTGTTTTTACATAACTTGTTGCTAGTTAAGAAATTTCACTGTGCCGAAAATTAACCGATCAATTTTGGACGGTCCCTTAATTCAAGCTTGTATTTTCGCTTTAAAGGGCTTGCTATAATTTCAAATTCCACGATGATACAAATGGAAAGCAAGTATGCCATAAAAGATAAGATATTCTGAGATTCTGTTTAAGATATTCTGTTTAGAAACTGCATCTACCAAACGAATACCTTACACAGAAATCATCTTCTAAAACAGTCATAAAAGTTCCCCTAATGTTTTATTGTTGCAGCATCATTCCACTTTCTAAATGGCACCAATCCAAAACACCTTTCGATTCAGATAATTCATTCAAAAAGTTTCTGTTCATCTTACAGTTGATCTTTCATGTGCAGCATAAGGATTCTTGGTCTAATTGTATGTACAGCCATCTAAGGATTATTCTTAGCTAACCCCTCTGCACATAGAAGATTGTTAAACCTCAAGATCTTATCATTGTGTAGTCCATAGTTTAGTATCCTTTTGAATTCCACAGTCACTTTAATCCTCATCAGAAACCTCAGTCACTTCAATACACAAGTTCAACTGGTCTTTTGTTAGTCCCAAATATTTCTTTTTCTGAAGCAACTTGGCTCTTAAATCTGGAACATCCTTTTTCTGCGCATTTCTGTTATCAATTTTTGCTCTGAGATCACTAGAATCTAGCTGTTGCCTCAAATCGCTATCATCACCAAGTCTCTGTGAGATATCTTGCATATCTTTCCTCATAAATCGATCTCTTTTTGTTACTTCATTATCATCTGAGGAGTCATCTTCACTGAAACTTTCCTCACTACTTGAGCCATCTCTCTTAAAATGATTTCTTCTTCCTGAAGACCATTTCCTTGAATTTCTAACTTCAATCTTTAAATTCTCTTCAGCTCTAATTTGTTCTGAGAAAGTTGGTCTTTTCCCAATTCTATCAGAATACATTCCCATTCTGACAACAGGCCTGTTCACTATTGTGTCTTTTGATTTCTTTGAGGGAACAAATTCATCGTCGGAATCAACGTCCATGTCTTCTTCTTTATCTTTTTCTTTCACATCAACAAACTGAACTTCTGGAGCTTTGGATGTTAGATTTTCTTTAACAAAGGCAGTTGCTTGCTGTAGCTTCCTTTTCCGTGACGAGCTAACAATTCCAGGTTTACCTCTATTTCCTCTTCCGCGACCATGTGTAAGGTAATAAAGACTTCTTGTGGCAGCACCTGGTAATTTTTTGTCTTCAACTGTGGCTCTCCTTAAAAACAAAGCTTCTGATTTCTTATTTGGTAATCCAATCCTCCATATTTCTCTTTCTTCTTCCTCTGCTTCACTGACATCCAAATCATCATTGTCATTGATTTCTTTGTTTAAATCTTTCAGCTCTTCGTACGTCCTGCTCATTGCCTTCAAAGCATTGGTTGCCATCTTCTCAGTTTCCCAAATGACATTGCATGATGCATCATCAATCCATTCCATGGTATCAGGACCGTGGTCTTTAAAATATGCAAACACATCTTTAGTGCTCATGTTGTTGACCCCAAACAAATGCAATGCCTCCGGTTTGTCATCGGCAAATGCCGCATCTGTAACTGGAGGAAACTTGATCTTGTTGACTTCAATTTCAAGGAATGGGTCTTTGTGCTCTGCTTCTTCGTCGATTTTAGCTTTCAAACCGAATCTTTTGGCTCTGGTTGATTTCTTCTGCATGGCTTCTTTTGAATTGACGTCCAGACCAACAACAAAGCCTTTTGCCTGGTTGTGGTATTTCTTTTCCCAAAGCGGATTGAGAGGATTTTCATTGCGATTACTCTCACCTTCGCCGACAGGAATCTCTATTTGAAGGTTCTCAAACTCCATATCTATTAGTAGAAGTACAATTTACCAGATATTTTGCTTTACAGCTGAGAAATGACCGGTCTGTTTGAATTCCTAACAAAGAGGAAAATAATCGAACCCCTCTGCCATTATGAAGCTGCCTTGTCTCCAGAATGAGGCTCGTTGGTTTTCCATTGTTGTTGTTGCTGTAGGCCTAATCAGGAGTGAAGACAACTCCAGGGAAAAACAGGTTGCAGTCAGCTTTGCTTTGTGTCAGGATGCCTTATGCAAGCCAGCCGCGTGTCAAGTTATCTGAACTCTCAGAAGAAAACATAAAATTCACTATAGAGAACACAGAACTGTCGTAAGTATGATTGTGTGCGGCTTTAGTTTAAAACCCCAAAGGCAAAGCAAAGCAACAAGAAAATTAATTAATAATTGTGGTTGTATGAATAATTTATATTGAAAAAGAAATAAGCAAAAGTTATGTCAAACCAAACGCCCGGCCGGGAAGGGGGGGGGTAACTTGAGTCTTTGGATAATGGGGATTTTTGGAGATTTTTATGCCCAACTTTTCTAGACTGTAAAGAAAGTTTCTTTCTGCGGACTGTGTGGGGAATTGTATACCAGACTGAATAATTTGCCTTGCGCTGCGCAATCTTAGTGATGACAATAGCCTATTGTTTTAAAACAAATGAATCGGTGCAAATTCCCAGCACAGAAAAAACTTTACAGTCTGGTTTGCCTTGTGGCATAGATTAGTTTGTTTTAAAACAATAATAGGCTATCATTTTCACTAAGTTTGTGCTGAGAGCGCGTTTCTTGCACAAGGCATTGTTTTAAGTTGGGGCAACTTCCAAGGGAGGAGACCCATCTATTATATTTAAGGATTTTTGGTTGATTTTATACCCATTTTAAGGATTTTTTGGGGGAAAAGACTGTTGAATTTCCCCCAGAAATCAAGGGTTCATTTCACTTTAAACGTAAAATTATGAACTCAAGATGAAGTTACAACCAGCCAAGTTTCAAACCAGTGTCAGAACTAAAACAAGAAATATCCAATGTTAAAAATGAAAAGTTGACAACATTTTTGTTACAATTCAAAAAAGTGACCCATTTCTAGTGGAAGAGTTACATTTTTAGACCCATCTGTAGGGATTTTCAAGAAACCCATTCTTCTGGGCTGCATGTACCCATTGCTCTACATATGGAATTAACCCCCCCCCCTGGGGACCAAATGCCATGAAGATGGCACTCTGTTAAATGGCATGTACAGACAGAAACATTGCAAAACAGCAAAGTGGCTAAATTTTCCACTCTTTTATGAATTTACACAAGTTATGCAGGTCAGGTGAAGTTTAGAAGACACATTTTTGCATGAAAACAGAGATGAAATATCATTGTTTTCTTAGATCTGAAAGCTGATTGGCTTTTTGAACAATCACTGAGTAACAATGCTTTTCAAAATTGGTACAAAAGTAAACAGGGGAAAAATTGACTGTGTGTCTGCTAAAGTGTAAGCAATATTCCAAGAGGCAAAATATTACATTACTGTATGTTGAGGCAGTTTGAAATTTGAATGAAACGGGAAACGGGAAAATTTCACATCTCCTTTGGTTTTTTTTAGCATGGCAAACACTTTAAGAAGAATCTTCATTGCTGAAGTACCAACCATAGGTATGTTCATAAAGAATTAAAATCAAAGTTTGAAAATATAGATAAACATATTAATTGCATATTTGAAATCTTCATTCATTGATGAAAGCTAGTAGTTGAAAGATAGTTTTGGAGGATTTGGCTACTTTTAAAGAAGCCTAGTGCCAGAAAATGTATCAATAAATGGCATTACTTTATATTGTAAATCTATCAATAAAATCGTGAAGTCAATGTACATTATGTTAATAAAATTGAGGCTAATGAAAAATTGAAGAGAATGTTTTATTCCCCATAGAATGAGTCAGGCACAAAGTCAAATATATTTCTCCCATGATAATGAGCTTTGATTCTTGTTTTCTGAAAACCTTAATCTTTTTCCAAGTTTCAGCCAGTACGCTTTTTAGTTTATATACAGCAGNAAACAGAGATCAAATGTCATCGTTTTCTTAGAACTGAAAGCTCATTGGCTTTTTGAACAATCACTGAGTAACAATGCTTTTCAAAATGGGTACAAAAGTAAACAGGGGAAAAATTGGTGTCTGCTAAAGTGTAAGCAATATTCCACGAGGCAAAATATTACATTACTGTATGTTGAGGCAGTTTGAAATTTGAATGAAACGGGAAACGGGAAAATTTCACATCTCCTTTGGTTTTTTTAGCATGGCAAACACTTTAAGAAGAATCTTCATTGCTGAAGTACCAACCATAGGTATGTTGATAAAGAATTAAAATCAAAGTTTGAAAATATAGATAAACATATTAATTGCATATTTGAAATCTTCATTCATTGATGAAAGCTAGTAGTTGAAAGATAGTTTTGGAGGATTTGGCTACTTTTAAAGAAGCCTAGTGCCAGAAAATGTATCAATAAATGGCATTACTTTATATTGTAAATCTATCAATAAAATCGTGAAGTCAATGTACATTATGTTAATAAAATTGAGGCTAATGAAAAATTGAAGAGAATGTTTTATTCCCCATAGAATGAGTCAGGCACAAAGTCAAATATATTTCTCCCATGATAATGAGCTTTGATTCTTGTTTTCTGAAAACCTTAATCTTTTTCCAAGTTTCAGCCAGTACGCTTTTTAGTTTATATACAGCAGTGGAGTACTTTCAAATCTCTTTTCACTGATCACATCTATTAACTTGTTTCTCTCCAAGCAATTGATTGGGTACAGATAGAAAATAACACTTCAGTCCTTCATGATGAGTTTATTGCACACAGGCTTGGTAAGTCCACAGGTTACATTTCATTCCTGTCCTGTCCTGTCCTGTCCTTTCATTTCATTCCTGTTCAATTTGTTGTGGCACAGTGATGCAATCCCCTGACCTTGCAGCCAGAACAGTCAGGTGGATAGGGTTTGGTACTTGGTAGAGCCCTGCTACTTGAGGATCATGACAAAGGGCCACAGACTTGATTAGCGCTTAGCTACTTCTTCACTGAAGGAATTTAGTTTAACTTTATTGGTAAACATGAAATTCAAAGAAAGGTTTTCAACCATTCTTTTCCAACAAAATTTATTTACCATTTGAAATTCACACAAAATTCAAACCTAGGGAAGTTGTATTCAGAGATGTGGTAGATAGAAATAACAGGAATCTAAGAACATAGATTTATATATTCATACAATGTAACATGATATTTTCTCATCTTCACTTCTGTGACAATTTGATTCATCTTAGGCTTGATACCATTGATCAGTGATGACACTGTGGAAAGAATGAATTATTCAATTGTGAGTAAAGTAAATCATATATATTATTTCAATTTTGTTTTATTTCAAGCGTTATTTCAATTGATTTTATTTCATTTGAGATCGAAATGCCTTCTTCAAGCTCACCATTATTTAAAGAAATGCAAAATGTTAAGATGTTTGTTCATGTAATTGATAAACCTGGAAATAGATGAGACACAAAGTCGGTTTTGCACATGGTAGGAAAGTAAGTTTTGCATTAATGAAGATCTTTGATAAACTCTCACTCTTTCCAAATTTTGAATGGACAGATGGAGTAATTATTAACAAAACTCTCAAAGAAATATTAAAGAAACACAGTGCACTGTTATCTAATAAGGTGATGTATTTTGAGCGTATTAAGGCAATATTTTTTCCTCTTTCAAATGTAAGGCCTACCTTTTCATCATAATGAAATTCAAGGTACTTTTTTTGATAACAGATATCTTTATTGATAGGACTGTACTTGTGAAGAATTTTGCCCAGAATGTTCAGTGGAGTTCACTCTGGATGTCAGATGCATGGATGATCCAAGACATGTCACCAGTAGAGATTTGATATCATCAGACCCAAAAGTTGTTCCTGTAAGTATTCTTGCAAATATGATGAAAGTATGCATTAACTGTTCTTTACATGTGGAGGATAAAAATTTACAAAATTGTTGTTTATATATATCTATATACAGGGTGTCCCAAAAAAATTGTGCCCCGTTTGCCTGAAGATTGCGACACAAAGGCAACAGATTTTCGCTACACTTTTGCATGATGTTGCTCTTCAGATATTCAGTTGAAGTTTGCTACCATCCCCATAAAAATCTGTTGAAAAATGATGGAGCTATGACCTCCAGGAGACCAAATTTGGCCGATGACTAAAACCAGCTGTCGGCCATTTTGTCTTACTATTTTGCAGCGACAAATAGCTTCATTGATGGAAAATAAAGCAGCAGCCTCCAATGTCATAGCTCTCATGAAAATGCCGATAATCCTCATAGAGTTCCACTATGTCTGAGCTCACAGAAATTATTTCTTACCTTGCGTGAAGCTACTTATCACTGCAAAATAGTAAAGCAAAATGGCCGACTGCTGGTTTCAGTCATCAGGCAAATTTGGTCTTCTGAAGGTCATAGCTCCATCATTTTTCAGCAGATTTTTGCGGGGATGGTAGCAAACTTTATTTGAACATCTGAAGAGCAACATGACATAAAAGTTTGGCGAGAATCTCTTGCCCTTTTGCTGCAATCTTTTGGCAAACGGGGCACAATTTTTTTGGGACACCCTGTATATATATATATACGTATATTGTATGAACAATTTGTATGCTGTATTTGATTAGGTTAGAAATAAAAAAATTAGAAAATAGTACTCACAAAAATGCGTTGTGTGACTAAGACTGCAACTTCAGTTACATTAAGAACTAAAATTTTCGATGCAAGTCCTTGCCAAACATCTGTTTATCTGAAAAGCAGTGGGGCCGAAATTGTTCACGCCGAACATTTTGGATTCTGCAATCTTTTTCAAGAAAGACGGGCACAAGCTCAGGTCCATTAAAGGCTTATTGTAGGTGCATTTTTCTACCAAAAGAGAACCCTGGTCACTTTTTGCAGTAAAAAGTTATCTTTGTAAAATTATGTTATCACTATGGCCCCAAAAAGAACGATGTCTTCTCTTATTATTTGCCGATCTGTTCTTTTTGCAAGTGCAGTTACATGCTCCGTTTATTTTCTAAAGTATTAGTTGCAAATTCTAATCGAGGTAAACAAGTGTTTGGTTGAAAGTATATCATTTTGGCCGAAAATTTATTCACCAAAGCTTACTCCACGAAATTTCATCGACCTAAAATTGTCGTTCTTTATAATGTAGGTTACATCCAGAAATAAAGACGATGAAAGTAGTGAATATGGAGAGGTAGATGACATACTTCTTGTGAAGCTCATCAAGGGACAGGAACTGAAACTGCGAGCATATGCCAAGAAGGGATTTGCGAAGGAGCATGCCAAATGGAATCCAACTGCAGGAGTTGCTTTTGAATATGATCCAGATAATGCATTACGTCATACGACATATCCAAGACCCGAAGAATGGCCTAAAAGCGAGTATACGCAATTGGAAGAAGACCAAGCTCAAGCACCGTTCGATCCAGAAGGAAAGCCTGAAAAATTTTATTACAACGTTGAGGTACATCTCTTACAATTATACTTTGTTCTATGAAATGATAATAATGATAATAATGATAATATGATAATAATATATAATAATAATAATATGATAATGATAATAATAATAATAATAATAATAATAATAAAAACACAACTGTTAGAATCAGGGCCTGTTAGAATGATAGTAATAATAATAATAATAATAGAACCATATTTATGCAGGTACTTTGGTTGCATAGGATATAGATCTTTTTATTGCTGCCGAAGGCAACCTAACTATTCTGCTTCAATCAGCGAGCGAAATTAGCCTGTCTGCCAGCTGTCTGTCTGCCTGCTGCCGTCAGGCTTTATAGATAGACAGGCCAGCTCACGGCTGCGGTTCGCGGGCTCGCGGCTTGTGAGCATTTAGCCAACAAACAACGACAAAAGTTCTCCAACAAAAGATAATGAGTTCTTCCTACCTACTTAACTACCTAACTACGTCAATGGACGACACAGGTTTATTTCTGACAATGCAGAACTCAATATTACAGACCACGGAACCATGGACTACAGAACTACGGAACCAAGAGCCTTGGACTCAGGACCTAGAAACCGGTGGAGGAGGGTAACTCAATATTCTAAATCATTTACCTTTTGAACCATTACCCAACTGTAAATTCAAACATAATATATGTTTCCTTAGCGATAATCATTCAATTAATTTCTATAAAATTGACCTCGCTACAGTTGCATTTGGTATAAATACTACATACATACACACATACATTATCTATTTGATAAAGCAGGTTAAATTAACGTGTCAGCTGAAGCTGATGTGGACCTGCTACTTCTTTAAATGTCCATAGGAATATAAAATGAAAAATTTAACTCTAAAAGTGCAACTTCCAGTCCTGTCTAAAATTTAAGAAGCTCATTAGGTAACTAATAGTTAAAACAATGCCCTAAAAGTAGTGAAAATCCATGGGAATAAACTAATCGGCAGGACTCGCTGACTGTTGTTATATCTAGTATATACCTGTGATAGCATTTAGTCCTGTATTCTATGAAAAAAATTGGATTGAATTGTAAAATTGTTCAGCAAAATAAATCTGCTGCTATCAACCAAGGACCTGTCAACCCAGTGTACTTAAAATGTGTAATTAACAGCAGATATAGTTTACAAGTTATTTACAATGATAAAGTTTAAAGAAAATGTTAAAAGTTAAAGTCAAAATCCTTGCAGTAACTCTTTGTGAGACACGTTTTGCAGGGAGTCTGCCATTATACCAAAACGTCATAAACGTGACAAAGGTCATTCTTTCTACTCCTTTTTATCTTGCAGACTTGCGGCTCTCTACGACCAGAAACAATCGTTCTCACTGGACTGAGTGTCCTCAAGAAGAAATTGAGTGACTTGCAAACTCAATTTAGTCACGAAATAGCTGCTGATGTACTTGCAATCTCTTAAAGGTATTTGAAAGTTTGACTTTATAAGAAATACGGTTATACAAACAGCATTGGCAGTGGTTAAGATGCATCTGCTTGCCTCCTGCAACTGACTTGGACATTGTGGTAGCCTGGGAGGGAGCACTTGACCAGATTTTGGTTGGATACGTGCTATTTAATTTTAAATAACTTACCCATTCCTTTCACCAATTATTTCGAAAATATAAACCCGACCTTATACTTAGTTTTATAAAATTGTCTATCTTTTTATTGTTTATTCCAAAACTCACCTTTCTTTGACACCTTTCTTTGTACCAAAATTGTGGAAATGAATACCCGTCCCAATGGCACGTCCCCAGTACCAAAAATATAGATAGTGCCTTCCCCCAGCTGAGCTACGTGGTAGAAAATCGTCAAGGCTGGTGAATATGATGGTCTATGAATACTTTGGCACGTCATACATCACTCAAGATCAATTTCGAGACAGATAGCTGTTGAAGAGATCGCCATTTTGTTTTTCAAGCTGGACAATTTATCTGAAAGATCAGTAGGACTTGTGCAAGAAACATGAGACATTTTTTATAGCTTCGCAACATAAATTATTCCTTCCCTCTACCTTGTATTTTCTTTCGCATTCTTCATCAGTTAAAAGAATTGCAATGATATATTTACCAAATAATGTGCCAAAAATAGGTATCTCTAAAATAGGCCTATTTTTGCAAAAAAACAAAGGGGTTAGCCTTACCTTTTTGCCTAAAATCGGTATCTCTGAAATAGGCCTATTTTTGTAAAAAAGCAAAGGGGTTAGCCTTACCCTTTTGCCAAAAATAGGTATCTCTAAAATAGGCCTATTTTTGCAAAAAAAAACCAAGGGGTTAGCATTATTTTTTTGCCTAAAATCGGTATCTCTGAAATAGGCCTATTTTGCAAAAAAGCAAAGGGGTTAGCCTTACCTTTTTGCCTAAAT